>JADRCO010001366.1:0-19981 GCA_021464525.1 Rhizophagus sp. LPA8_4_AMF | reverse complement strand
AGATACGCGACTACGTAACAGGTAACACAATACAAAAATATTTATACAGGATAGTTTAAATGTTACGGTTACACACAAAAATAATTATTATATGATATAGTATAGATTTTTAGTTTTATTAGTAAAAACAAGAGAAATGACATGACCGCTGACTGTTATGTATAAATCTTCTATAATTAAATATATTTAAACTGTTAAACATGCATAATATATCCTATATCAGATATTTATTAATATACATATTCTTATTAAAAGTTTTTTCATGAAGATTTATATTATTAGTGAAATATCGCATCTGATCTCACGTGATGTGATATTGCGGAATTTTTCGGGTGTTACTGGGGTAGTTTTTTTAAACCAGAATGCGTCATAACAGATAAAGCCAGGTTGGTGGCGCAGCTGACCAACTGTGGCGCAAAAAAATTGCAAAAAAAAGAAATTTCTCAATATATATATAAGCTTTAAAAAAGTAATGCCATATGTATATTTTTGCCTGTTCTGCAAGTTTACTTAGAGCATCAAAGGCGGGTTTAAATGTCATTTCTGAGTTATTCAAATAAAACACTTTTTTTCGTTAAAATTAATCTAACCATTTTTAGGAATGATCGCCAAAGACGAATTTTTTAGTTTTTCATATATAAAGTCAAAAAACTGCATTCAAAACCTCCTTCCGGACTTTAAGTAAACTTTCAGAGCAGCTCTTACTAAAAGAAATTTGATACTTTTTTTGTTATATAATAAACATTTTTACAATTTTTTAAAATTGCTGCGCCACCAACCTGCACACAATTCAGACGTGCATAAAGATTTCCTACCCTTAAATGTCATACCAGTGTCATACCCAAAAAGATTTTTTATCCAGAATAGTTCAAAGGTATAAAGTAATAATGCCTATACATGTAGTCTTACATTTTTTAGATCCAATTGATAAAACATTTGGGTTCACTGAACCAAACACTTTAGAACTTGGAAGATCTTCAGGGTTTATTGAAAATGAAACGTTAAGTAGAAAGCAAGGTAAATATCTATAATTACATAACAAATAACGTATAACATTTATTGTAATTCTTTTATTGACAGCTTTGTTTGAAGTAAAAAATGGACGAGTTTATGTTACCGCGGTAGGTAACGAGTAATTTAAACATCCTAATGTTATTAATGCAATAAACAACAAAAATTCTTTTCGCTTAGCTCGGATCCAATGCAATGATGAAAGGAAGCAAAATAATACGAAAAAATAATAAGGTTGAGATATTTGATGGAGATACGTTAACATTAATGCAGGTAAAAATGTACAGTATATTTTACCTAAAAATACGAAGTATAAATCTAACATTTGGTTTCTTCGAAGAAAGAATATCCATTTACGGTTACAATAACACAAACTGAACAAAAAATTCCGGACTTAGATAGTTTGTTAGATGATAAAAATAAACGACGACCATCTCCTGGACCTATGACACGATTAAGAAAGAACTTGGGAGTAGGTGCTTCGACTTCATCAACGCCAACATTACCTCCTCAACATAATTATGGATTAGATAAGCATACCCCATCCCAATTGTTAAATGATATGCTTTCTTCTCAAAGTTCATTGTTAGGTTATGGGACAGATGAAGAAGGCAATGTTAGTACCTTAAATAATCTGGATTATAAGGAAAGAAGAGAATTGAGTGATAACGAGACAAGTGATGACGGGGCTAAGGAAATTTATGATAGTGATGAGATAAGTAGTATTGGATCTGGTGATAATATGATCAGTGATGAATCTTCATATCTAGGTAGCTCTTTTCAGTCCTCCGACTCTGAAGAAATGTCGCAGGAAATAGATGAAGATGATAAAGAATATAAGAAACCTTCTCGTGATAGAGGAAGAAACAGAAAATATGAGCAAAGTAGGGAGGTGATGATGCAAGATAAAGAGGTGAAAGAAGTGAAAAAAAAGACAAATGTTCGTAAAGGTAAAGAAAGATTAAGAGACTCAAGTAAAAGAAAGTAAAAGCAAAACGGATTAGAAAAGTTTTATATAATATCAATTACTTTAATATTGTAATTTATGATTAATAAAGTAACATGTTATTGGCATGCGCACTAAGTAATAACCTAATCTTTCCATTTGGTTTATACATTTTAGTACTATTGAGCTTTGTGTGAATTAAGTTAATTAATATATATGGTCAAGTTAAGAGTAAATGGAGAATTATAGAAGAAATATCGAGAGTTAACTGATGGCATTCAGTTAATCCGAATTTTGTACTATGTGTACATACTTGTATTAAATAACTTATTACCGTACAGTATACTTTTTTATACAAATCATAAGATCATTAATTAATAAACTAATTAATGATCTGGTTCTTTATAAGAATGGCAGACAATAACACCAGAGTTACGATGAGGCCCCGACCAACTAGTTGAAGTCATAAGTGGTAAATGAGGATGCCAACTAACATCTCTTGTTACTGGTCGATGTAGATATATTGGCCGAGATGTATTACGATTTCTTTCATTACGTATTGCTTCTATCACATCTAGAGATTGTATTATGCGACCATCAAGACTAAAAATCTGGAATTAATTTTAAAGGTTAATATTTAGGAAATAAATTGAAAAATTAAATCAGCTTCGTAAAATGCTTACTCTGACACGGCCATCTTCCGATCCAGTATAAAGATACCTTTTGTCGAAGCACAATGGTTATTTTTAAATAAAGTTTGATATACAAATAATCATAATTTTGGAGGAATAAAAGGTTAAAATTACCTTTGTCCGGTAGTATTTAGCGGTGAAAAGTGACATCTTATTAATGTTTTCAATACACTATGGCCACGATATGTCATTACGGACACATCTTGGGGATGTTTAAAATGCCGATCACCAGGATAATTATTTAACCTTAGACATTTTTTTTTTTTTTGATTAAGACAAGATTAATTATATGTTCAAACAATGGATTATTATTGATTAAATTTACCTATAATCCCACCCTTGTCTATAATCTTCCAATTGCGTATTCTCAAATCTTTCACCGGAAATCATCATCCTACGAAAAAATTCTTTTTATTTAATAAAATTTTACATAAATTACGGTCAACCTCAATTATTTTAATTACCTAATGTCCCATAATTTCATTGTTTGATCTTTACTATTGGATAAACAATATCTTCCATCACCTTTCGCGGTTACATAAGTAATTCCCTCAGTATGTCCCACTAAGACACCGCTTTCTTTACCACCTCTCATTGATCGACGATCCCAAACTTTAATATAAGTATCATCGCTACCACTAAATAGAATATGAGATGAATCATCTGCAAAACATACTGCGTTGACATCATCATCATGTCCATCTAATTGAAGAAGGACATTACGTGTCTCGATATCATAAACTACATAAAAAGTTACTAAATACCAACACGATAAATTTAAAATAATAATAATAATAATTGAAAGAATTTTACCATAAATTCTACTATCGCTAGCACCTCCAACTAACTCTCTAGAATCATTTGAAAAACGAATAGACCATAACTATAATAATAATAAAATTCCTAATTAAAAATTTTGCAAAAAAATTTTCTTTAATTTATAAATTTACCCCATAATTATATGACAATCTTTTGGAGAAATCGAGAGGTATTTGAAAATCAACGTTTGGGTCCGTCTTTGCCAAATATACAATTGGTGTAATACTTGTGTATGCTAACCATTGATTATCTGAGCTAAGATTAGCATCAGTGATCGTCCATCTTCCATCTCCAACAATTGTTTTCGTCTCTTTAAATACATTAGGATTTGTAGTGTCATAAATATGTACACGAAAATCTTGGCAACAAGTATAAAAGAATGAACCATCTAGGGAATATTGTCCTGAATATGCTCTTACACCATAATTAACAGCAACCTCTCCATTGGTATTTGGTCTAAAATTCTACAATTTTTGTAACAATGAATATGAAAAAAATTAAATATTGAATTAAAAATATAATTATTTTGAACTCTTACTTTTCCAAAAGAAACTTTTGAAAATCGACCTGGTAATATTTCTCTTAACATAAGCTGATGACAAGCATTCCCTGAAAATAACTTTTCTGCATTCAATCCTTTATCCGGAGAAGGTTCAATCTAAATTAATAAAAATTGGTCGGTAAATAATATTTTTCTTTGTTTAAAGTGGGTAAAATAATTTAAAGGCAACCCTCACAATTCCGAATTCTCCTGATTTCATTAATATTTCGCCTTTATTCATACCATCAGAATCAACTTCATTGTTATTATAATTTTCATTTGAAGATGAATTTGAACTACTTTCGTTATCAGATTCTTCGTGTATTTCCAATGTTCTATGAAGTAATCGATAAATCCCCAATATTGGATTAATTGAATTATTTCCCATTAACCAAATATCAGTATTTGATTCATTAGAATCATCTGTTGATTTTTAATTTATTAATTTTATTGAATAATAATTTATGCTTCAAATAAATGTTATTTAATTTACCTGAATTATCTTCATTCTCGGTTATGGGTATGTATGTGGAATCTTCTTCAGTAATTCCGTCAGGGGATTCTAGAACCGGAGTAGCTACTTGTTCTGCTGGAAAATCACTAAAGTTATCGGACATTTCGCTATCGTTATTTGAATTCATTTTTTTTTTAACAAGCGGACAATTTACAATGATATAATTTTTGTGTAGATTATTGATTGATCTACACTATATCTGATTTATTACCAGGTTACACATGATCTGCACACAGATTATTTTCGGTTAATTACAAACTTACAACAACAAATCATTCTACTCGAGAGAGTTGGAGTTACTTTGAAAAAATGGTACAAATGCTTAAACGATATTATAAGATCACATTCAATAAAAAAAAAAATATAAACAGAAGAGACATATACTGTATATAATTCTTAACTTCTTTAATCCTAAAACTAAGAATTACGTAACAAGCAATGAAAATTTGGCCAAATTTCAAATTACCGAAAATGAACAATTAATAATCAATTTATGGGGAACTGGGAATAAGATTTTTTCCCTTATATAAATGGTAATCCCCTGGAAGCGTGTCAGTGTGTCACTCATTAAATATAACATGTGATTCCTATTTTAAACTCTAAACTAAAATTAAAGATTTCCGGGGGTCATTTACAATTTTCAAAAATTAATATGAAGGAAATCATGAGTGACACTTAGTACGACAGGGGTAATACTGTAAAAATGTATAAAATGAATTCATTTACGCTACACCGTGTTTTTTATTTCGCCGAAATGACCATCCAACAAATCCCGCTACCACTGTTTCGTTTAAACATGTGATTTATCCTAAAAAAAAAAATAATTCTTAGTAATCGGGTGTAACTTCTTGCTTTAATAATTCTATTAACTTCTTAGAATATGCTTAAAAGAATCATTTAAATATGACGCAAAATTTATTCAAAGAAAAAAATTGCTTTTCCTTATCAGCAATAAATTCATTATAGTACAAGTATTAGTTAAATCCTGAATAAGTAAAATTTGTAATTAGTCAGGATATATATAACTGATTTGTCTCCTGACATTAACACAATTAACAAATTCTCATCAATGAGTGAGTATAAATATATAAGTACTACTAAAAATTTGCTATAACTACATTGCCGATCAGGGGATACCGTAATATTAAATTATTTGATAAATTGATTATTAATTGTTAAAAATAATTAGTAATCTCAATCTCATAAACCTGATTTCTTTTCATTGCATTATGATTCAAATCTTTTCAGTTCTTGGTGTAGTTTGATGCATTGTAATATCATCTATCTTTCTTTTCCTTAAAATTATCATAAAGTTCATTAGTATTACTTAAAGAAGTTAAGAATTATATATGTCTCTTCTATGTGATCTCATCGTTAAGCATTTTTCAAAATAATTCCTTTTTAAATAATTAATTCTTAGTAATCGGCCGTAACTCCCGCTTAATAATTCTAGGAAAACATTTACCCTTTTTTGAGGTTGGAATATGTTTAAAGAATCATTTAAAATACGTCCCAAATTTTTCTCGTTTTTGTTTCAAAGAAAAAATGGCTTCTTCAGATCGAATTGCATTTATAGGTTTAGGAGCTATGGGTATTCACATGGCTACGAATCTGCAAAATTATTTAAAATCTCAAAATAGAGAACCTCTCATAGTTTATAATCGTACAATCTCAAAAACGGAATCACTTGTTAAAATCGGAGCGATCGCAGCTCAATCTTTAAAACAAGTTGCGGAACAAGCTAATATTATTTTTACCTCACTTTCAAATGATGAAGCAGTCAATCAAGTTTATAATGAATTAATAGGATCATTAAAACCAAATGAAGGAAAAAATGTAATTTTAATTGAAACGAGCACTATTTATCCAGCGACAATCGTTAATATAAAAGAAAAAGCTGAAAGAATTCCAAATGTTCACATTCTTTGTTGTCCTATATGGGGTCCACCCATTGGTGCAAAGAATGCTCAATTAATTATAATTACTTCAGGTCATCAACCTGCCATTGATCATGTTATGCCATTATTTATACCTGTTTTGGGGAAAAAAACGCTTACTGTTGGTGATGATGTGGCGAAGGCCGCAAAATTTAAACTAGTTGGAAATTTTTTCATTGTAGGCGCAGTTGAATTATTATCTGAAGGTATGACTTTATCTGAAAAGACTGGTATTGGGAGGGATAAATTAATGGAATTTATTGATTTATTGTTTCCATTCGGACCTTTTCAGAATTATGGTAAGCACCTTATTTATATTTTTCATTTTATTTTATTTTTATATTCATTTATTTATTATTTATTTATGTATTAGGTAAAAAAATGCAAAAAGATACATTTTCTACTGAAGTTGGATTTACAGTTACTAATTCTTTGAAAGATGTTGAGCATATGCGACGTCTTGCTGCGGAATCCGAGTGTCCGCTTCCAGTTGCCGATATTTTTCATCAACATCTTATTACCGTTAAGGCGAACGGTGGAGAGAATTATGATTATTCAAGTGCCGTTGAAGCATTGAGAATAGCTGCTGGATTATCTTCTGTTAATAAATGAATGATTTTTTATTACTTATTCATATATATAAAGATGTAAAATCAACAATTTATGTTAATTTGGACATTTATTTGTGTATTCGTTAATTAAACACATTATTATATCACATGCAAATGATGTAATTAATTTAAATATGTATTATCTGTTATGTATGCGTCATCGCACTAAAAAATCATCGATTGATATTTCAGTAAAAAAAAATTCTGGCTATAAAATAAATAAATAACTCAGGAAAACTTACGTTCTGCAAGAGGCTTGTTCGTATTTTCGCTTTCTCGTTTTCTTACTCCTATAATGAAAAGTATGTAAGTTAATTAACTATAATTAGTATAATAATTCTCATATTTATATACACTATACAAAGAGATTACCTCCAATATTTATTTGTGGAAAACCTTGTCCTATAACAATTTTCGAATTAGCGTGAATATATATTTATATATTGTAATGAAAAAAAAAACTTATACCCACGTTTTGTATTTTCATGTTCTTCTTTAACTTTCTTATAAAAATCCAACCAAGAAGGAAGCGCAGATACCAATGTAATCAATAAAAGTGTTATCAAACCAATTAAAACTAATTGATTAAACTTCATTTTGAGAGTTGTAAAGAAATTTTTTTTTTGCTTGTGTCTCCTATTACTATGAAATAAATATAGAAAGGAACGTCGATTCATGCTTATTTATATCAGCCAATCAGTATCGATCACGCATGATTATTCAAACTTTAAAGTTTTTTTAAAAGCCATTTATTACATTTTATGCATTCATGCACGTATCTTTGTAACAAACAAATTATGTACTTTTTTTTATTCTTTCTTTCCGATTTAGAATGTTAATTAATTTTTAATTTTCTATTATTTTAATTAATATCATTATTTCAAGTATTTTAATTTTTTCAAAAATTTTTTTGAAATTAATAATTATGACAACAACGCCACAAGTTGAACAAGTTGAACAGCAGAGAAGAGTATCAACTTCAAGTTTAAGGTTATCTATAAAAAGGAATTCCAATGCAGGTGATTAATAGTTTTTTTCCTCATTTTTAACTGAAGAAATTATTTTTTTATTTTTATTTATTTTTTTATTTTATTATTTTATTATTTTTTTTTTGGTTTTTTTTAGCTGTTGAAGATTCTTTGAGAACTTATAAACTGTTAGAAGCACTCCGATCAGGTAAATTTCGTAACCAAGTTTTCCTTTTTCTTATTAAATCGCATACTAACCCTTTTTTCACGTTAATAGGAGACACGTCAACGTTACAAACTTTAATATCAACGTACACACTTCCAGTTCCTTCTTCTACTTCTTCCTCCACTCCCACTTCTTCAACCTCATCACAACATAATTTACCATCACCACTAATTTTAGGTGTACAATGTGCCACAACTAACACAATAGAGTTCATCATATCAAATTTTGTTGGGAAAAATATTGATTTAAATCAAAGAGACCATTTAGGGAATACGGCATTACATTATGCATCAAAGGGAGGTAGAATCGATGTTATTGAATTATTGTTAAAACAAAAAAATATTAATGATACAATAATGAATGTGGATGGCAAACAACCTATCGATTTAGCTAAAAATCGGGAAATTGCCAATATTTTAAAAGGTAATTAACCTAATTGGAATGAGAGGGCCTTCGTTAGGCTTTTTTTTAAAAAAAGTTATTCAATATTAAACTCTCTTTTTCCTTTCTTTCCATTTTCATACAAAGAAAGCAGAGACGAATTTGTTGAACATGCAACATCATTATTTAAGCAATATATAACTAATTCAAATTATTCAGGACTATATAGTTTATTTTCAGATCCAAGAGCAGTAGCATTAGTGGATATAAATCATCAAGATTCAACAACAGGTGCAACATTGTTACATGATTCTTCTCGGAAAAAAGACATAGAAATGGTAAAATTTTGTATAGACCATGGAGCAGATGTAGGAATAAGAGATCGTAAGGGGAAGTTGGCAATAGAAGTGACGAAAGATGATGATATTAAATCTTTATTAAAACAAATTACACCGCTATTAACAACCACATCAATAGTAACCACTTTGGAATCTAATGAACCACCAAAATTAAAAGGTTATTTAAATAAATGGACAAATTATGCTGGTGGATATAAGAGTAGATGGTTTGTCCTAGAGAATTGTATTCTTTCATATTTTAAAAATCAAGATGATGCGGGAAATTCATGTAGAGGTAGTATAAATATGAAGATAGCAAAAATTTCTATTGATTCTTCTGATAGACAAAGATTCGATATCATAGGGAAGGGAAGTATAAGATATCATTTAAGAGCTAATCATCCTTCTGAAGCAAAAAAATGGACCATTGCTTTAACTCAATCTACTCAATGGCAACAACAAAATCATAAAGAAGATGGAGGAATGGTGTCACCCACTTCTCGTAATGTAACAGGAGAAATTAAAGATGTCGATTCTAGAGTTGGAAGAACCGAAAGTCTTTCTCAACAGAATAATGATCAAAGATCAAGATCAAGATCACCATCGGATGATAGTATTGAAATAGAAACAATACCGTATGAAGATTCATATCAAATGACAATTAATTCAGCCAAAGCACAATTTCTTTTACAAAATCAACAACTTGAAGCGTTAATTACAATGTTACCACTACAACCGTCCTCGTTAAATGAAGATAATGAAACAAAAGAAGGAGCATTGGTTGAAACATTTAGTAAATCATTAAATTTATTACAAAATTATGTCGAAGAAATTCTTAGGATGACAGAAGAAAGGGAAGAGTATTGGAGAAAAAAATTAGATAAAGAATTAGAGATCAAAAGATTATGGGAACGAAGTATGAGAGATTTATTTATTGAACGCAATGAGATGGAACAAATCATACAAGATAATGTTAAAGAAGAAAAATTAAGAAAAAAACAATTAAGATTAATATCTCCAACGAATGGTACGCCAATACAGCAGGAATCTAGCGAAACGGAAGTGAGAAAGAGCGAAGAGGTTCAGTCACGTGCTGTGGACTTAACCGTCGTTATTAATGGGTCATCGACGACGAGTGGAGAAAATCTAATCACAACTTCTTCAATGTCCTTGGCGGATGAATATGATTCTGACGAAGAATTTTACGATGCATTTGATGGTTGTTCGGTTAATGAAGATATTAACAAATCTGCTACAAAATTACCTTCTGAATTATCATCAGAAGGAATTAGTCTACCTAGTTCCACCTCACTGCAACCATATATTTCTAATTCATATTTAGGATATCCAGAACATATTAGAGAGAGATTGCCATTAGATCAAAAGTCATTGAGGCCTGAAGTATCATTATGGAGTATATTAAAAAATAGTATAGGTAAAGATTTAAGTAAAATTACTTTACCAGTTTATTTTAATGAACCTACCAGTATGTTGCAGCGTATGGCTGAAGATATGGAATATAGTGAGTTATTGGATTCTGCTAACAACCAACAAAATAGCACCGAAAGAATTTTATATGTTGCTGCTTTTGCCATGAGTAATTATTCAAGCACTGTCGGTAGAATTGCTAAACCGTTTAATCCCTTATTGGTAAGTAAAAGAGAATCATATACGGAGATTTTTAGAAACTATATTTAATTTTATAATTAATTAATTAGGGAGAGACATATGAATATGTTAGACCCGATAAAGCATTTAGATATATTTCAGAACAAGTTTGTCATCATCCGGTAAGTATCACAAAAAAAACCCCATTAAAGAGAGCGGGGAAATATGTTTATTATTCATATTAACGTAGATTGTTACTACTCCCCCTTCTTCCTCACATACCTGAATAGCCAATAAGTGCATGTTATTGTGAATCGCCAAATTATGATTTTTTTGCCGAGGTGGATGTAAAATCAAAGTTTTGGGGAAAATCATTTGAAATATTACCACAAGGTGTATCGCATGTAAATTTAAAAGTATCAAATGATTATTGGCCAAAGTCTTTACCTGATACATTGAAGAAGCCAACAAATGAAAATGGAGAAGTATTTATTGAACATTATTCGTGGAAAAAGGTTACAACTTGCGTGAATAATTTAATTGTAGGTACTCCATGGATAGATCATTATGGTGACATGATTATAACAAATCATTTAACCGGTGATAAATGTGTACTCACTTTCAAAGCAAGAGGTTGGAGAGGTAAAGACGCTTTTGAGATAAGAGGCTTTGTTAAAGATGGCGAAAATGATAAAGAAGTTTGGGAAATTGCTGGCAGATGGAATGAAAGATTAATTGCTAGACGTTGTGATATTAATTTGAGTGGTGCTAGTGAAATTGATTTGGGTAGTGATAAAGCTGCCGAGCACGCTTATCAACATCATACTGCAGGAAATAGCAATAGTTTAGATGGAATACCCATGACACCAATAAGCCCTTCTTCCTTGCAATATAGAAGACCTATCGTACTTTTATGGAAAAAATCTCCTACACCTGAAGAACCAATACCTTTTAATTTAACACCTTTTGCTATAACATTAAATGACCTGCCTGGAAGTTTAGTACCTTGGATAGCTCCTACTGATAGTCGTCTTAGACCTGATCAGAGAGCTATGGAGTTAGGCAATTACAATTTAGCTAGTGCTGAGAAGGTTAGATTAGAAGAAAAACAGAGAGAAAAGAGAAAGGAAAGAGAACAAGGAGTATTTAGAGAATTTGTTCCAAGATGGTTTACAAGGAAGATTGAGAAAGATACTGGCGAGTTATATTGGGAGTTTAATCATGAATATTGGAAAGAAAGAGAACGTGCTGGCAAGGAAAAAGTTGAAGGTAATGGGCAAGGTAAATGGAATATTGATGATGACATTTTTTAATTTTTTTAGACAGGAACTATGTAGTTTATTTATATTTATATTAATTGTGTAATTACCTTTAACAAAAAAAAATTTAATATAAAATTTAAGTTGGAATATAAAAGCAAAATATTATACTTTGTTACACGGAATCGGCATTTAACTTATTTTTCAAAAGCTTATTGGATTCATCATAATGAGACATAACGTGGACCTATTATAATCAATATTACTTCCACCATACAATAATATAATTATTATCGTTTAGTTGTATAATTCATAATTTATTAAAATTAATTGGCGAGTATATAGTTAATGAGTACTTCGTTGTATGTGGTATAGTTTTTTATTTTATATAGTATAATTTTTATCTATACTGTATAGTTACTAAACTTTAATATTTAAACAATAAAAACACCTTTACAGTGAAAATGTAACAAGGGTCATATATATGGACTACGCATTTAAATAAAATAAAAGATTATCACCAATGGTGTCCACCTGTAGTGGACCATTTCTGATATGAAAATTCTAGCACAGAAAAATAATGGAGACTGTCTTTCAGAACGATATTACGATGCACATACAAAGCTTCTTTGGCGTTGCGAAAAATCTCACATGTGGAAGGCTCCTCTGAAAACTATTTTAAGAGGGGATTGGTGCTTACTATGTTCATATTTTAAGTGTGAGAATTTATGTCGTGAGATCATATCAAAATATTCAGGACCACCCTAAAAAAATCGTAAACCCGATTTTCTAAAAACGTTAGAACATCCGAGAGGATTGGAACTTGATATTTCTTATTACCACTATGGTTTGCAATCAAAGTGCAAGGAGAACATGAAAAATATATAAAATTCTTTCATAGAGATGATCCCAATAATTTATCAGAGCAAGAACAGGATCAACTCAAGAAAGAATTATGCAAAGAAAATTCAATTGTCCTAAAATACATCTGGTATTATGAAGAACCACATATAGTTATTCCAGAGCATCTTTGAAAATTGGGCCTTATAGAATAAAAACAAAACTTTAAATGCTTGTGTTTCAATAAAATCATTATTTTTTCAATATAGTAATTTATTATTACTTAGCCTAATTGGAATGAAAGAGAAGAATATGCCTATATACATATGCAATTGATGAAATTCCCAAAGAATCTTTGAAGTATATGAAATCTAACAGATTCACACCAGATTGGCCCTTTCACATTTTAATTTGTAAAGGATTTCATAGTGAAAAAATGAATATAGTTGTAAAACTTATGCTTGGTAATATATATGATGTGTTAATTTTGATCTTTAAAATGGTCAAAATGGTCAAAATTAATTGATTTTAACCTTCCAAAAGTCAAAATGGTCAAATTAGATGAATAATTATTAATAATTAATAAAATTTAATAATAAAAGTATTTTAAGAATATCTCAGCATCTAGTGATTAGAATCTGATAATCTATAGCTTATTTGAAAACTCTAATCAAGTTGAATGAGCATCAATATTGACCATTCTATTTATACTTAAAGATTTAGATGTTTTGCTTATAATCTTTGTATCTAATGATTGGATTACAATAATCTTAGTACCATTCAATTGACTTGTTGAAAGGACTTAAATAATATGTATTTTATTTCTGTGGCATTGATATTGACAGAATTATTATAATTTAAAGTTTTACTATTTTGCAGCTATTTAAAATCATGTGATATAATGTAATTTCAGTCAATTTTAACTTTAATTTTGACTTTAAACCTTCAAAACTGAAAAATTTTAACTTTTGGTTTTAATTTTAACTTCAATATTTAGTAATAAACTCAAAGATATATTTAAAGAAAAAAAGGGAAGCAGTATATTAAAAATAATAATCCTATAGTATATTAATAGAAAAACACTTTGAGATGAAATGGCAATTAGCTTTCAGATTTTACGAATAGTCCAAAATTATATTAAGAAAATATCACATTTAAAAAATTAATATCTGATATTTCTAATATAGTTAAATTCTTTCAGATTAAAATACAGTTGTTGTATTTAAAGATCTTTATGTTAAATCAAAAAAAAAATACAAAATTAAATTATTTACTATTTCATTAATAGTTAGCATTAAAATATCTTACCAATTTATGTAATCCAAAAATATCAAGTTATATTGTGAAAATATCTTACATCTAATTATATTCTAAGAAAGTAAATCTCAGAAAGACATATGTAGAGTTATATGATAATATACAAATAATTCAAAAAAAATATCTGATAAATATTTTTGAAATCAGAATTTTGTAATTTTTGATTTACTAAATTGCAGTTCACAATTAAATTAAGTTGGAAATATGTCTTTAAAATTAGATTTAATCTACCTTTTTAATATATATAATTATATATATATAAAATTCTATTTGCATTTTATTTTAAAACATTAAGGGCAGTGACACATATCACGTAATATTTAGTTTAATATAAACTTACCCCCCCTCCCCCCCTTGTCAGATTTAACAGCCAATCAAATTATTATATTATAAATATATGATTTTATTAAGTGTAACGTAAGATTTTAACTATCTCCCTCCCCCCCTTTAATAATTACGTAATAAGTGTCACTCCCCTAATCCACTTTGCCAATAAAAATCTGTATTTTTGATAACAGTAATTTAGTGAATATATTGCATTTTATTTTTTTCAAGGCAAAACTAAATTTATTTCAAATAAATAATACTGTAAAGTCCTGAATATAAGCAACCTCTAAATATAAACACTTCCAGATTTTTATATTACACAAAAGTAAGCACTCTTGACCAATACTATGATAATTTTAACCAATATTACTACTGGTCAAAATTGATGCTATTGGATACATATTGGGTACCTATATATTGGTGATTACTTAGGTATATATCAGGTATTTTTATATATTAACAACATCCAATTTGTTCCTAATGCACAAATCTCAAATAAAAGTTAAAAAATACAAGTTAGCAAGTGTCTAATATCTAAATTATTAGTCACTGATCTGTTTATCTAATATATATTAGTCACCAATATTTGTATGATCTTTAAAAAATTTGCATATACTGTATTTATTTCACTAAATGTTAATACAGTCAACTCTCTATATAGTCATATATTTAGGACATGACTATAAGCAAATACAGCATAGTAACTTCATATTTATTTAAGTTTATATAGAACAATATATAAAAAAAAATAATTACAAACATGAACTACATAAAATAAAAATCAAAATACAAATTATATACCATATTTTGCAGATCATAGTACCCCCCTATGCATAGTACCCTACACAAAATTTTTTTCAGATTTTTTAAATACCCAGGTATTTCACACAGAGACATTTGATTTTTAACTTCCAAAATTTATAAAATATCCAGGGTACAACATTAGAAAAAAAGATATATACATTGTATAATATCCAGATATTTATTATCAACTTTATTTATTATGATATTATGATATTACAAAAATATAATATGACTGCAATACATTGTTAAAATCCTTTATATTATTTCCTTAATTCTCTCAATATAATACATTATTCTTTATCAAAAGATAGTTCTTGATTTTAATTTCTATCTTCTCCTTTGCTACTATTATCATCACCATTGTTTTCTTTACCTTTTCCTTTATCTATTTCAATTTCCCATTCATTTTCATAATCATTTTCTTTGGTATATTCATTTTCTTCTTTATCTGAATTATTTATATCTACCTTATCATCATTCTCTGGCATGCCCAGTAACTTATCATAATCAAATAAGTCATTA
Organism: Rhizophagus sp. LPA8_4_AMF; assembly: GCA_021464525.1. Lineage (NCBI taxonomy): Eukaryota > Fungi > Glomeromycota > Glomeromycetes > Glomerales > Glomeraceae > Rhizophagus > Rhizophagus sp. LPA8_4_AMF. Next base: position 4,320 of record JADRCO010001366.1, on the reverse strand, counting down.
TCTTCTGAACTATCAGTATTTGTTAAAATTTCACAACATTTGAAAGACCTCCTAATAAGATCTTTGTCAACATCATCCTATAATTCTTTGACTCATGTTGTAACTGTTAAATAGGAAAGTCTTTTAATCCTTCTGGCTGGAGTAAGAGCATGAATGGTAGAAGACATCCAATCATTATATTATTCTTTAACCTGCAAATTATAGATAAATGTTAACAAAAATCAAAGAATTTATAAATAAAACATGCTAAATTGCTAATAATAAAAAATTTTAAAGAATTATATATAATTTTTACCTTGGATTTAAAGCTTTTATTAATTGCAACGTCTAATAGTTGCAATTTAGATGTGCAACCACCTGGAATTACAGCAATATTTGTATTTTTTTCTACCAACTGATTTTTAACAGAACTTACAATATGATCACGAAAAGAATCCAAAACCAATAAGGAATACAGATTACCAAAAAGGTTTCTTAAGGTCTATATAGTTTCAATCCACCATAGCATTTCCTTTTCATTCATCCATTCTTTTTCATTAGCTCGTATATGAATACCATGTGAAAAATTTTCTTTTAGCACATTTTTCAATTTAAAAATGCAAACTGCTGGAAGCTTACTGTCATCAGCCATATATGCAAGTACAACTGTAAAAGATGAGCGTTTATGATCTGTAATACGAATGCTGACTGTTTTGTGCCTTTATGGTCTATAGTAGAATTACTTTGCAAATCAAACCATAGAGGTGTCTCATCTATATTACCTATATATTTTAATGAATAGTCATACTGAATCCTTTTATATAAAATATAACTCAAAAAAACATTTTATTTTTCAATCAAATCTAGTGGTAATTGTTGTGCTACAGTTGTTTTGCGACGTTCATTAAGATTATATCTTCTTAAAAAACCACTTAGCCATTTGTTTAAAAATTTAAATGAAATGATATTTAGGTTATTTGTTAAAAAATCCTGATATCTAGATAACATGATGGCTTTTTGGAGAATTATTTTTCAAGTAACAGGATTTTGATTCGTTCTTCTTTCATTAACCCATGTAAATAAATTATCTTCTAAATTTGAATATTTAGCAGATTTACCCAAATGAAGCTTAAGAACATGAGGCGCAGATGCTAATAACTTAGCTTTATTGTTATTCTAATCATGCACTTGTTTTGGTTGAATATTAAAATATTTTGCAGTTTTACGTTTGCTTCCTCTATTATTTTTCAAATAATGCACTACCATTAATTTTCTCTTACATTCCATTGTCACCTTTTCTTTTATGGTAAATGATTACGTGCTTTTGGACTTTTATGTTTCTGATAACAACCATTTTTACTTTAAAATAAATTCGCATCACAAATAAAAGATAAAGAAAAAAAAATGCATTTATTATTTTAAAGAATTAATGTATTACACAAAAATAAGGGGAACAGATAAACGTGATTTATATAAATCTTTTTTCTCCAAAAAAGTAATTTTCCTTACTTTTTAAATTTAAATATATCTGGATATTATGCATGCAAGTATTCTGGATACTTTATAAATCTTATACCCTCTAATGCACAGTACTCGTGCTGTACTCCCCTATATAATATACCCTAGGTATAGCTTTCAACTCCCTAAAATATGCATCATATCTGGAGTACTGTGGCACCTGTTATACGATAGTTTTAAAATGAGAAATAACTAGGACATCACTAAGTCTAACTTAAAATAAAGTTCAACCTAGTGGAAACTAGAAAACAACCCAAAATATTGCCCCATAATTTATTTCAACTACAGTAGACATGACTAGACTAATACCTAACAGAAAATTTAACATCTAAAAGATCACAAAATATCCTGGCTAAAGCAGTCAAATATTAATACTATTAAAAGTAAAGTTTCAAATATGCAACCTGAAATAGCTTGCATTATAATATAAATAATACAATTGAAAGTATTGTAAAAATTTGAATTACTGTATAAATAGTACTTTAAAATTAACCCAAAATTTTAACCCAACCTGACCCAACCCATTAGGAACTTTAGTTAAAAGACTTCCATAAAGTTCAACCAGCATATAAATCCATAAACTATAAAACCAAAGGGAGATGTGAAAGTCAAGAAAGAAAACAGAAATAAGTTGCAAAATGCAAAAAAAGTAAGATCATATCTAAATATATATCAAACTGGGAATCAAGTTGAAAAAAGAAAAGAATCTCTCCTCATAGGACATACTAAGGAGAATATCAGGACAAGAAGCAAAAAGATTCAAAATTTTTTTCAAGAAAAGGGTGAACATAGAAATGAGATAAGACAGGCAAGAAAATTTTAAAAGCTGGCCTAGAATTGTCAGAAAGAAGAAAGATATCATTAAATAAAAATACACGAATAAACCTAAGGAGTTTTTAAAAAGAACGACTGCAAGACTCTAAATGGAATGATAAAAAATTAAAATTTAGAGGCAAATAAATTTTAGAAGTATCTTGTAACGAACAGATAGCATGAAGAAAAATTTTATAACCAGTAGATGGATAATGTCAGAGGATAGCTAGAGAAGAGGAAGAGTTGCAAAACTGCAGTTGTAATACTATAAAATCTAAAGTAGCGATATCAAAGCTCTGAAACAGTAGATCATCATCAGAATCATAAGGTTCATCATCAGAATCATCAACAAAATTAAAATAAAATCCCGTATATAAAAAAGATCAGAGCAGTCAATTATTAAAAAAAGGAGATGGATTATCATCAGAAAAAAGAGATAAGTAAGGATCATTTAGATCTAATGAATTTGAGATAGGCATATAATTATCATTATCTATTCTAAATTAGGTACTGTCCAGTGGTACAAAAATGGAGTATTAGCATGCAAAATAGAAGGAGTTGGAGGAATGAATGCAGAAACAATAATGTTCAATTTAGAAATATTAGTACAGGAAGTTTCTAAAAAAAGATTAAATGGCTGTGTAGAGAACTAATTACTGGCTAAAGATTTATGTATGTGGAAAGATGCTTTTTTCTTTCATTTTTTTTTCCTTTTAACCACAGGAGGTGGCGGGAGTACTAGGAAAACCTGAATAACAGTCAGGATTAGCAAGTTGTTTGGCTCAAAATTCTTCATCAGAAAGCTAATAATCAGGATGGTAAACATTGTCATTATCAACATCATTAATACCAAGCCCAGTTTGAACAACCCAGGTAAGGCATTCATGAGCGTCATCAGGAAAAGCAGCGTCAAAATTAATGGAATCTAAATAGTTTTGTGAAAAAATAAAGGAGAAGTTACCTCAAAGTGAAAATGACTCAGTCACTTCAGCTACACAAGCAGCTTTATCTTCAGTATATACATGGCCTAGTAATTCTATATTTATGTATAAATATGTAATTTGTAATCCTAGTAATTAATTACCAGGATTTTTAAAAAATACGTAAATACGTAAATAATTATGTTATGCGTAAATAATTATGTAAATCTGGCCAGAATTAAGATTTTAGTCAAATTATGTTTAGTATGTTTTAATTTTTGAATTATTTTTCCATCAATATTGATCATAAAGACATGTTCTTACCACCATTTGATTCGCCTTGATGAGATGATTTGAATGATACCAAAATCATCAAAATCTGATTATTAAATCAGTCTCTGATATTAAAATCATTAAATGGTTTTTAAATTATATCTCAGTCAATATCTATCATAGAGGCATGATTTTGCTACCATTTGATTCGTCTTGGTAAGGCAATTCGAATGATACCAAAATCTCAAAATTGGATCACTAGATGTTGAGATATATATAAAAACGTATTTAATTATTTACGTTATATATAATTATTTATGTACTACGTAATTATTTACGTATTACAAATTATAAATTACATTTTTGGCCAAGGAATTACCAGGCTATGTATACCTCAGTATAGTTCACAAAGTACTTCTCAAGAAACGCTTGTTTATAATGGTTAAAAGGAAAATCTATAACAAGACTAAAAGAAAGTAAAAGTTGGAAAATACAACGTAAAAGATGGGAAAACGGTAACTGCAGAACTCTTAAAGAACTAAGGGTGAGCAGAGACAAGATAAAACTTGCTTCTGTACAAAAAGCACTTAGAAAAAGAGTAAAAAAACAAAAATAAAAAATAATTTTTTGGTAAAGTTATGGTCTGAAAATAGAGAAAGAGTTTCTTTTTTTTGGTGATTATAGGGAAACGTAGCATAGAAGCTTTTATCTTTATTAACTTTATAAAATAGTAATATAATAAAATGGAATTACGAACAACAAAATATAAAATAGAATAAAAAATTTTTTTTTTTTTTTTTTTTTTTTTTTTAAAAGG
>JADRCO010001365.1:0-19982 GCA_021464525.1 Rhizophagus sp. LPA8_4_AMF | reverse complement strand
CAAGATTAGTTTATTACATTTAAATTTATGAAAACTAGTTTTCAGAGTCAACTTTTGGAGTCAACTCCGGAGTCAACTCACTTGAAACCGCTTGTTTCACTCAAGTCGCTCAACTCAGCTTAAAAAAAGAGCTGAACCGAATGCCTAAAGTTGACTCAAGTCGACTCACTTTAAACGCTCCCCATCCCTAGGTGTAGATTCCCATTTTGGTATCTGATATTCCCCAAAAATAATGGTTTTTGATGATTGTCTCACGATCTACCAATCCAATTTTGAAAAGTTTTTTTTATTTTGAAGAGAACACCGAGAACTACAACTTAGCTTAAAGATTTATTGAAATCCAAACACTGCTGGATCACAAGATAATACATTTAATTGTTTTTTTAAATTTGCACCAATTTTATATATGAATTTTTTGCAGTTGACTCATGGATCACGAATTACATGTAATAAATGTCTGCTATATCTAATACATTTAATATATAAAACATATTTAATAAGTTTAACAAATTTCCTATATCTAATAAATGTTATAAATATTATATATCTAATAAATATAATATATTTTATATGTTTAACAAATTCAATGTATTATATATGTTCGATATGTTAATCATGTTAAACATGTTTAACTTTTGTAACACCTTTCAATTCCCGGACCATCAATCATTTCCGAACCAACACCTGATGATCACATGACACTCATTATTAATAAATAATGTTATAAAATAATTGTAAATTTGAAAACTGCTAAAATTTGTCATACGACAATTGGGCAACTTGTCAAATTGACAATTTAATTTGACAATTCGGCATTACGGCATTACGGCAATTCACCATTATGGTAGTGTAATTCATTATTTTGATATTACAATGGTATAATAATTACGCTGACATAATAATTTGGCATTGCCTAAACCTAATTCACCTCCATGTATAAACAAAATTCATTCTCCAATTTTTAAAAAACGCACTTTATGTTTTGGATGTATAATACTTTAACAATTTATCTTGAATTCTCTTATATATTATATGGCTTGATGATACAGAATAAAAATTATATTTATACAAGTAAATTGTTGTCTTAACCTTAATGTGTTTAAGGAATCTGTTCAAAAATATTATGATAATTTTTTCCACAAAATCTATTCACTAAAGTTTATTGATATTCGTTACGTTATGTTTTAATTATAACCTGTATTTAATAGTTAATGATTTGTGTATATCTTTCGTTTGGTACTTTGACAATTTGAATAGATACCAATAAAAACCACATCGGTTATCTAGTTTCATGAATGATTTTAACGATATACTGTATGATAAATCAAGTTTGTAGAATTAATTATTTTGATTCATGGTATTTATTTCAAATAATTTAGATTGATCAATAAGGGCAGTATGATGTAAAGGTGTGTTTAATTGAACAAATAAGAAAAAATATGTGATTATTGCAAAAACTAGACGATCGGTATGTGTATATTTATTCTTTTTTCTCATCTATTAAGCTTTTTTTCACTCTTGCATATTACATAATACATAGAATTCTGTTTATACCTATTAATGTTTATTAGATTATTTCAAAAATAATTTCGTAATTACGTTAAATTGATTTACTGAACATAATGTTAATATCACAAATAATCAAATAATATTTCATTCATTACTACTGTATTTATCCACTTTATTAATAATGACTAGTTCGCTTAGTGCAAAGTGTGTACAGATAGTAAAATTCATATGTCATTTTTTTTACAAATACAGTTCACCCTCACTATAGCGAATCCCATGGGCTGGAGATTAAAATTCGTTATAGTGAGAAATTCACTATACTGAGGGTCATTTTATTATATATAAAAAAAATCTGTACCTGAACTTTTCTTCGTTATAGCAAGTTATTCGCTATATAAAAATTCGCTATAGAGAGGGTGAACTGTATACTGAAATATAAACTTCATGAGTATAAATATATTGTATATTTGGAATAAAACATGTTAATTTATATACGTATTAATAAACCAATGAAAACAAACTAATCTGAAATCTTAATTGCCTAATAAAACTATAAATAAAATTTCCATACAATAATTGTTTTGATTATTTAATCAAATATCTTTTATAATCTGAAAAATTTCATAATCTTCTATAGCAAAATAACCTCCAGTTTTCCTTATCTGCTTTTTGTAAGATAACCTTCTACAATAATTAGTTTGACCATTAAAAGAGCTTTCAAAACCACATATTTTAAGGTCCTCGTAACCAAATGATGGTCCATAATCATGATAATTATCTATAGCGTATTTTTCATCTTTTACTCGACTTAATATATGATTTTTAATATCTTTCTTATTTTTAAAAGCAAATATGAAACTATCTTTAGTTTTACTAAACTCATTACCAGATCCATGTATGTATATTCTAGATTCCCACATAATCGGATTGTACCCTCCGAGAATTTCATTGCTTTCTTTTACTTTAATAATTGATATAGTATGAGATTTATTATCACAAATTTCATGAAATTTTTCGGGCGTAAATCCATCACGAGATCCACGAAGAATTAATTGGAATTCATATGAATTATTTAATTCATCTGTAATCTCTAATCTATCAATCCATTTTGAAATTAATTCAGCATGTTGAATTGTAATGATTTTTGAATTTATGTTTTTTAAACTAATTTCCTTAGTTCCATAAATCGTCTGTTCTGACTTTATACTTGGTTTATAATCATTATCCAAAAAACATTTAATTAAATTTTCATGTAACTCCTCAGGAATAATCTTTTTATATGGGTACACCTTATTCAAGAATTCTTTAGAAGTAAATTCAGTAAATTTAATAAAAGGAATAAACTGTTGTAAAGTATTTTTTAAAGCATTGAAATCATCATTTGAATAATTTGAAGGGTCCGAAGAAAGTTCAGGATTCTGAGCAATACCCCATTTAAGTATATGTTCCCAAATTTGAACTTCACTCATTTGAACTTTATCAAGTTGAATAAGAGAGATTAAAACTTTTTCTGAAATTGAAGTAAAATCAGGAGAATTAAAAATTTTTTCCGGTTGCTTGGAAATTAATTCTGTGCAAAACTTTTGAAGATCCAAGAAGGAATCATTTTCAAAGCTTGTTTGATATATCAAGTTAAAATTTTGTTCTATCCATTTTGTTTTGTTTTTAATCAAGAATGATTGCAAATAGGGAATTAATTCTTGAAGACTTAGTTCGCTAGCAGCAACCAGAATTTTAATGACATACGAAGCATCATATTCTTCTAAGGAAAGTTTTCCTCCATAAATATACCTAAAATAGAAATCGTTGATTAAAGAAAAAAATAATTTTAACGCATATTTGGCATCACTTTTTCTTGCATATATAACAATAACTTGTCTATAGAAATGAGTTTAATACCTTAAAATTATTTGAAAGATTTCAGGTAAAACACTTGGTAATTTAATATGCGTTAAAGTTCCGTCATTTTTCCTTTTATTAGTTGACAAAATTCTTCTCAAGTAAGGTGAACGATAATTTAAAATAACCATATGGGCACGAAAGACTTTTACTTGAGGGTCGTTACCAACTTCAATTGTAACATCATAATATTCATCATCATCTAAAATTTCGAGTAAATTTTGAGATAATTTTGACAAAAATTCATCAGTCATTTTTAACGGTCGAAAAAATGATAAAAGAATTTTTTTTTTTCTATTAAAGTTTTGTGAAATAATTATATTAAATATATTGTTGTAGATCATTTCAAATTAGGGATGGTCGATACACTTGGTTCGGCTAAACGTATAACCGATTGACCCCGTACCTAATATATCGGTAGAAAGAAATATTCTTCTCAAAATATACTTAAAGTATTTTGCCACCATTTAAATGAAGATTAATTTTTATTGATTAAAAATAGTATAACTTAGTAATTTATTGTGTTATATACTTTTAATATAACAAATTAAGATCCCAATTCCCAACGGTAGCGTATGAGCACTTTTTAAATAAAAAGGTTGAGTTGAAAAAACGTACTCTACAGAGTAATTAGATATCGAATTAAATAATTCCGACTGTGCTGTCATGATTAAATTCGGTTTTACTGTATGTTAGTTAAAAATATGCTGAATCATATAAGTGTTTAAGAATATAAATTGACATTTGACTACGCACGCACTGTATCCCAGTGTATAGTTACAATTTGAAAACTAAAATAGTATATTACTTTTGTGTAAAAATAATGTCTTTTGAAGAAACATCTTTTTCATAAAAAAAAATCTTTTTAAAAAATTTGTGCATTCCGACAGCCAGCATTTTATATATTCATATTATACCTCAAGAGAAGTATAGCTTTAGAAGAAAGTAGGGTAGATGTATAGATATATTTATTAATAAATTGAAAACATCTGGAATTAATAGTATACATACTGTACATTGTTGTAACTGAAAGATAAGAAAAAAGGATATTGATGTCAAAAAAACCTTTAATGATGAAATTTTGATATAATTTAAAATTTCTCGAAAAAAAATTTTCAAAAAAGATTAAAAACTCGCTCTCAAATTTTGCCATAAAATAGAAAATTGAAACACAATTTCAAGCCTTTAAACTTACTTTTTAAACAAACAGTATTTCAATTATTAATTATTATTTAATTTATAAGTACTTATTTATATTCAATTTATTAATCAAGTAATTTAATAAATGAATATAATAATTATATAAACGAGTCATTTTTCAGAAATAATAGAATTTAAATAATTATTAATTAATATATGTTTCAATTTTGTACATAAAAAAACGATTAATGAGTCTTATATTACGTTTCTTAATAATCGTTCGTGATTTCCTTATTGATATTTTTATGGGTGATGTTTATTTAAAAGTATACGGAAAGTTAGTCTCCGTGTATTAACGGATAGTCTGAATCTCATTATCGTTGTGATAATCAATGATATCTACGACCTTCCATGAAATATTTACATATTTACTATCATAATAAAAGTCTTTTCAAATAACCTATGAATAAGTCATGAACTCTAGTTTGTTTGGAGTCATCCAAAAAGATCTTAAATGGTTAATCAAACGGTATTAACCGGTTACTTAGGAATATTTTGGATTTATGGTCAAAATAGGTTTAACCTGTTAACCGATTTTTAAGATGGCTTAACCGATCAATCACCATAGCCTTTTTAAAAAGGCGAATACCTCCGATCAAGAGGTGACATCGGGTAATAAAATCCATTTTTTTATTTAACGAGACATATTTTTTTTATCATTTACTAACAAATCATAATAATAATCTAATACTTATATATTTTTATAAATCTTTACTTATAATGAATAAACATACAGTGAGAATTTTTATCACAAATGTATTTAAAAATAAATATTCTACACCTCGAGCAACTATTATATCACATGAACAATCTAGTTTCCAGTGATGTCGTTTACAATCTCTATATCCGTTATTATGAATAAACTTTTAGTATACGTTTTAAGAGATCAATTTATTTTATCATGAAAGAAACATAAAATATCAGCGTAAGGATTTATGAAAAAGTATTTCAAATTTTACTGTCTTAAGTATTATTTAAATATTATATACAGATCATTTAAATTTGTTGATTTGAAAAATAAAATAGTCCGTTATACGGTTAATAACTCAATAGATGATAGATGAGAAGCAAAATTTATACTACAATAATACTAATACAGTACATGCGAGTTTGAATTTAATCTTAACATGACTTTTTAATAGACTATTTTTATACAAGATAAAATCACATTAACGATGATTAAAATTTCAATATCTTTTCTAAGTGCATAAAATACAAATTTTTTTTTTATTAATAAAAAATATGAAGAAATTCTATCATTGATGAAAAAATAAACCAAAATATTTGGATCTAATACTTTAATAGTAAAAAAAAAAAACATTAAAATTTGATCTGAAATATTTCATATTCTCCTATAAAAAATTTATCTATTGTATCTCTGATATTTTTATCAAGAATTTTTTTTGCAATAACCAGTTCTATTATTAAATGCTTTAAGGTCTTCAAGACCAAATGATGGTCCAAATGAATAAAAATTATCTATCGCGTGTTTTTCATCCTTTACTCGACTTAATATATGATTATTAATATTAAAAGAAAATATAAAACTATCTTTAGTTTCACTATATTCATTATATGGAAGAGAAGGTTGAAGATATTTAGTTTGCCATGTAATCGGATTGTATCCTCCTAGAATTTCGTTACTGTTCTCAACTTTGATTATTGTTATAGTGTGAGATTTGTTATCACAAATTTTATGAAATTTTTCAGGCGTAAATCCATCACGAGATCCCCGAAGAATTAACTTGAATTCATATAAATTTTTCAACTCATCTGTATTCTCTAATCTATCAATCCATTTTGAGATTAATTCAACATGCTGATGTGTAATAATTTTTGAATCAATACTCTTAATAGAACTGTTTTCTTTGATTTCTTTAGCTTCTTTGATTTCCTTTGTTTCTTTAGTCTCTTTCGTTTCCTTAGTTTCTTTAATTTCTTTAGTTGATGGCCTATAATCATGATCAAGAAAAATTTTCAACAGATCATCAAATAATTTGTCTGGTAAAATTTTTCGATAAGGAAATATATTGTCCAAGAATTCTTTTGATGACAAATTATAAAATCTAATAAAAGGCATACATTTTTGCAAGGTATATTTTAGTTTGTTATAATCATCATTTGAATAGTTTGAAGGTCCTGAAGAAAGTTCAGGATTCTGAGCAATACCCCATTTAAGAACATGTTCCCAAACCTGAACTTCACTCATTCGAAGATTATCATGTTGAATAAGAGAGATTAATGAATTTTCTGAAATTGAAGTAAAATCAGATGAATTAAAAATTTTCTCTGGTCGTTGAGACATTAACTTCGTACAAAAATTTTGAAGTTCTGAAAAAGAATCACTTTCAAAGCTCGTTCGATATATCATGTTAAAATTTTGTTCAATCCAGTTCCTTTTTTTTTTTAATCAAAAATGATTGTATATTTGGAATTAATTCTTCAAAACCTAGTTCATTTGCAGCAACTAGAAGTTTAACGATATCGGGAGCATCATATTCTTTCAAAGAAAGTATTCCTCCATAGATATACCTAAAATGAAATTGTTTAAATTTAAAATAAACCAAATAATGTAATTGTTTTATTAATTAAAAAATTTCCTAGTACCTTAAAATTATTTGAAAAATTTCAGGTAAAATGTTTGGTAATTTTATATGGGTCAAATTTCCATCACTTTTCTTTTTATTAGTAGATAAAATTTTTTTCAAATGAGGAGAACGATAATTTAAAATAATTATGAGCACGAAATATTTTTATGTGAGGGTCATCGCCAACTTCAATTGTAACATCATGATATTCATCGTCATCCAATACTTCGAGTAAATTTTGTGATAATTTCTGTAAATGTTGTGAACGTAAATTATCATTATTACGATTACGACGAACCATTATAATTGAAAGAAAAAATAAAGTTAATTTTTGTAGATCGTATTTCATCTTATTCATTTATATGCACAAAACCAGTGCTAAGCCAGTCATGTGGTCACACGAAATTCTTAGCAAATTTAATAATTTTAGCCATGACAATTTTGAGAAAAGTTCATGCAGTAAAATCGATCGATATACAGTATATTTTGTGAAAAAAAAAAAAAAAATATTCAATAAAAATCAAAATATTAACTTATGGCATATTGATAAACTTTATTAAAACAAACATACTATTTAATAATAATTAAATAATTATTACGATCGATTATACTGAATCATGTATAATCTGAAAAACTTCATAGTCTTCTACAGCAAAATTATCTTCAGTTTCTCTAATCTGCTTTTCATAAGTGAATTTTTTACAATAATTTGTAAGATTATTAAAAGAGCGTCTAGAGCCTCCACGTATTTTAAGATCCTTACGCCCAAATGATGGCCCACATATAAGATAATTATCTATAGCGTACTTTTCATCTTTCACTCGACTTAATATGTGATTATTAATATCTTTCTTATTTTTAAAAGAAAATATGAAACTATCCTTAGTCTTACTATATTCACTATAATTTGCTGTGTTTACTTTAGATTCCCACATAATCGGGTTGTACCCTCCGAGAATTTCATCGCTATCTTTTACTTTAATAATTGCTACAGTATGAGATTTGTTATTGCAAATTTCATGAAATTTTTCAGGCATAAGCCCATCACGAGATCCACGAAGAATTAATTTGAATTCATATAAATTTTTCAATTTGTTAGCGTTCTCTAGTCTATCAACCCATTTTGAGATTAATTCAACATGTTGATGCGTAATAATTTTTGAATCAATACTCTTATTAGAACCAATTTCTTCGATTACTTTGATTCCTTCGGTCACTTTTTCCTTTGATTCTTTAATCTCTTTTGTTTCTTTGGATTCTTTGGCCGATGGTCTATAATCATGATCAAGAAAAATTTTCAATAGATCCATATATAATTCTTCCGGAAAAATTTTTTGATAAGGAAGAATATTATCCAAAAATTCTTTTGAGGTCAAATTATAAAATCTAATAAAAGGAATACAATGTAGCAAGGTATCCTTTAGAATACTATAATCATCACTTGAGTAACTTGAAAGATCTGAAGGAAGTTCAGGATTTTGAGAAATGCCCCATTTAAGAACATGTTTCCAAACCTGAACATCACTCATTTGAAGATTATCATTTTGAATAAGAGAGATCAAAGCTTTTTCTGAAATTGAGGTAAAATCAGATGAATTAAAAATTTTTTCCGGTTGTTTAGACATTAACTCATTACAAAAATTTTGAAGTTCTGAGAAAGAATCATTTTCAAAACTCGTTCGATATATCAAATTAAAATTTTGTTCAATCCAATTCATTTCATACATAATCAAAAACAATTGTATATTCGGAATTAATTCTTCAAGACCTAGTTCATTTGCGGCAACTAAAATTTTAACGATATCGAAACCATCATATTCTTTCAAAGAAATTATTCCTCCATAAATATATCTAAAATGAAACCGATTATAAAATTAAAATAATAAAAAAAAAAAAAAAAATAACGTATATATTATTATTAATTAAAGAAATTTCTTTACCTTAAAATTATTTGAAAAATTTCAGGTAAAATATTTGATAATTTTATATGTATTAAATTTTCATCACTTTTCTTTTTATTAGTTGATAAAATTTTTCGAAAATGAGGAGAACGATAATTTAAAATAATTGTATGAGCGCGAAATATTTTTACGTAAGGATCATCACCGACTTCAATTGTAACATCATAATTTTCGTCGTCATCCAATATTTCAAGTAAATTTTGGGATAATTTTTGTAAATATACATTATCAGTAACATTAGTAATCACCATAATTGAAATAGAAAAAAAGTAGAAACAAATTGTTGAAGATCGTATTCATCGTTTATATTTCATTTATATGCACAAAACTAGTCATGTGGTCACACGAAATTCTTAATTTTTTAGCCATGATTATTTTGGGCAAAGTTTATTGCGATTAACATAACCTTTATTCAATTTATTATGAAAAAATATGCTAAACCGAAAAGAAAAGAAATCATTTTCAGGTATATTCTCATCAACCATATTAAGAAACTTTTATTACCAATAAACTAATACAAATTTAATATCACTGATCCATAAAATTTTCCAAAATAACATTTGTATCTCAATAATTATATAATTATTTAAAATTTTTAATTATTATGATCGATTGTCTCCCACATAATTGAATTGTACCCTCCCAAAATTTTATTACTGTCTTTTACTTATAATATGGGATTTATCATCATCAATTTCATGAAAATTTTTTTAAACGTAAATTCCATCACGAGATCCTTGAAGAATTAATTTAAATTCATATAAATTGTTCAATTTGTCCGTATTCTCTAATCTATCAATCCATTTTGAGACATGATGATGCGTAATAATTTTTGAATCAATATTCTTTGTAGAACTAATTTTTTGGATTTCTCTGATTTCTATAATTTTATTGATTTACTTAGTTTCTTTAATCTCTTTTGTTTCCTTGGCTTCTTTGATTCTTTTGATTTCTTTAATTTGTGGTTTAAAATCATGATCAAGAAAAATTTTCAACAGATCAATAAATAATTCTTTTGGTAATTTTTTTTGATAAGGAATACATTATCTAAAAATTCTTTTGCGGTCAAATTATATAAATTAATAAAAGGAATAAATTTTTGTAAGGTATTCCTTAAAATTTTATAGTTATCATTTGAATAATTTGAAAGATCCAGGATTCTGTTGAACGGCGACGTTGTGACATGCGGCTGATTTTTCTATTGATAAATTTTTTCATAATTGTATTTGATCCTTGAAACATCGCTGACTCACAGCTCGTAACAACCATTTATGAAAAAAAATATATATATATGACAAAATGTCAAGCTATTCCTCGCTTTTCGAGTACTTTTACATCCCGGGTACAAATTAAAATCGAGAAAAATTCACCACTTGTTAGGTTTAACATTGTATCCAAAAAGTCTTTTATTTGTTTTTAACCCTCAATTTTCGCGTTTGCAGAAAATATATCATATATATCATGATCTGCTGTTTTATTTTAGGTAGCGGTAATCAGCTTGTCAACTGATGATTTTAAAGGCCACTTTTTGTAGAAACTCCTTTGGAAGAACACCATTCAACCGCCACCGCCCGTCACCACTGATAAGTGTCTCCCAATGTTTTACCTCTCAAACAAGAAATTTGCAGTAACAAAATATCGATTTGGTCTGATCTCTTTTTATCGCATTAAAGCAGGTCCTTCGCGAGGCATTATTACGCAAGGTACAGGGGCGAATGTGTAGCAAATTATGAATCTAAGGAAAACAATTCTTTAACAACATTTGGTGAACAGCAATAGACTTATTTCTACTTGTACTGAATATTCTAATTGCTCTAATTGTTCCAAGGTTGGTAATCATTCCATAAGATATTCATACGCATCATTGGAAACTTGTTTTGTTGCAAGAATAACACTACTATATCGAAAACATCATATTCTGGAGTTACAAAAGTGATTTCTATTCCATATGTACAATATAAAAGATACTGAAAACCTGCAATAGACAAACGACCGACTTCAATAATATTTAATGGAATCTTCGTTACCGCTTTTATCAATAAATTTAAAAGATTATTATCTTTCATTAATGGCAATTTTCCCGCAAATTTAGATAATAATTGTGTGTTACGTAACAAGCTATTGCAACTAAAATAACTTACAGAGAATATACGCGGTGAAAAATAGTTAAAAGATGGATTTTATAGTTTAGTTTATTATTAGCAATAGTTGAAAATCGGTAATATTGCAGATCGCAGCAATATTGTTAATTCTTTTTTTTTAAAAAAAAAAATTAATAACACATTTCTTTATTAATCATAATTTAATATAGAATACATAATTATATAGAAATACATAAGTACAAAAAGAATAAAACTCTTTGACCCTATAACTAACCGTTCTATCTTTCATTATCATTAACCATCTTTCTAACCCCTTCTATGTTTCTATTAATAGAATTTACCCATCGAATATTTGATAATGCATGTTGTTCTTGAACGATTTGCAGTGCCCTTTCTAACGTATTTTCAATATCAACAAAATTCTCTGTTGATTCTTCTTGAAAATTATCTATAATTTAATTTAATTTAATTAGTTAATTATATCTATTAATTTCTTTTTTAACAAATTTTTTACCCGAAGAATTAAATACTCTTGTAGTAATTGTAGATCCAGTTACGACATTATCTGTATTATTTTGATCTAGGACCCCGAAATATACATAAAAGGGTCAGGTCAGAGTTTGCGTATAACAGTTCCAAATATTCATGTAGATCTTTCCTTTTTTAGATAACGCAGGCCAAAATTTTCTTTTACATTATTAATCAAATGTTTACAAATAAATAATCTATTTGGTAAAAAATATGGACAACTACATATCCATTTTTCTGAATCAGTTAAATAATTAGATATTTGTAAAGATTGTTTATTGATATTATTCCAATTATGTTTAAAATCCTTTCTCCAAGAAGGTTCTTGTCTACCTTTTAAACATTATTTCATTATGTGGGATAAGGCGGGTAATTACAATATAAGCTACTAGAACAAGTCAAGGGCGAAAGAATTTTGGTAAACAATCTCTTTTGATAACCTTCCATTGGGACTCTGTAAGCATCGTAGTTTTAAAGATGCAGATCTTTTCAGGTGTAGCAGAGCGAGCCCGAAGAACCCACATATCATCCTGATACCAATTAGTCCATAAGTATGCCCATAAATGGTCAGATTATGTTTAAAACATAACAAATACATTTCCCTGATTGCATTTTTTTGTATTGTTAGAAATGATAAAAATTCATTTTGAGAAAAAGGGATAAGAGGATGTTGATGATAGTGTTTGACAAATAAATCCAACACTTCAGAAAACAAATTTTTAGGACAGAAGATAAAATTATTTGGAGATACTGTAGTATGAATGAAAGAATCCATTGTGTATCTATAAGATCATATTGTTGGCTAGAATTAAGTAAAGATGATGATTTAGATTTTTGAGATCATTACCTGATAATTTATTTTTGAAAGCTCCTTTGGCATGCCATAGACAAATTTGGCTTTCGTTTCTGGCCAAGTAGATTGTGCTGCATTAATTTGGGGGAAATCCTTATCAGTAAGAATAAAATATTTTTTAAACCAATTCGTTTTAATTCTTGAAAAAATTTGGATATATTAGATGTTCTCATTCCATTGTTTTTTTTTTTTTTGCATTATCTAAAAAAAGATGTCATTGGAAATCCAGCCCATCTACTTGTCCAATAACAGAATATAATTCATATTTGAGGCATTAGCTTTATCTATAAAATTAAAAAAATTGTCAATATATTAATATGAAAACCAAATATAAATACTAAATCACAAAATATTTCAAACAATACTTACAAGTAGCATCCACCAATATTTCCTTATTGTTGATTAATTGCTGAAACAATGGTGTAGTATATCCTATGTACTTAACATCTCCATTCAGATCCATTAATATTATGTTATAATTATTTTCATTTAACAATAAATGAGTAGAAATTAATTGGTTTTGATCTCTTTCATAATTCTTTTACATTATTTTAGTCCACCAAAATGGATCTGCTTCTGAGTAATATTTGGATTACTTAATTCTAGCTGTCCAAATATTTCTGCTGGTGAAAGATGTATTTGGGAATCAATAAATTCTTTTGTTTCTTCATCAATTAGATATCTTTCTGGTCTTTTATGAAGTACTGTATACTATGTGTTATAGTTGATTGTAGCCTGTTGTTTATTAGTATTGATTAAAATTTTGATTACACTACTATAACCAAACCTTTCGTTCTATTGGTATTCTGTCTCTATTTTTTCCCTCATTTTCATTTTTTCTAGGCTTTTTTGCTAAAGATCTGTCTTGAAAACATTTATACCAATAAGTATAAATTTCATCATTTTCTTTGAATGATACTCTTTGCTATAACTACACAAATATAATAACTAAGTTAATTATAAATAAATAATTAAATTAAAGCTATTTAAAAGTAACTACTCACATATAATAATACCCATCAACCTCACCAATAAATTTTTTATATTGTCAGCAATTTCTTTTGATGTCTTATTTGATAGAGAAATAGAGAAGAAATATCAATAAAACAAGAAAATTCTATTCCAAATTCACAATTTCTAAATATTCCTCTTGTCCGACATCATTAATCATCTCAGATAAGCATTGATCCAATTCTTTATAACTAAGAATTGAAATATTTTCGTCTGTTTTTTTTTTCTGCTAATATATTCATTATTTTGTTCACTGCAAGTAAAGCAACGTTTACAAAAACCACCTTTTTTATTAATAAAAAGGGATTGTTCAAGAGATTTAAAACACATTGTTAAAGTATTTGTGGTCATATTGTCAAAAAAAAAGGAGAGCGTGTATTGTTTATTGTTTATTATTATATTGTTTTATTAATTACCGTATGCCACTGCATATAGTACCCCCAAAAATAGTACCCCCGTGATTAAGACCCGGGTATTATACATGGCATAAAATGCTTAATTCTGGTAGAAAAAGGCTAATTTTGGCCATATTCCTCACAAAGTACCCATGGGTACTATTCAATTTAAAAAATCGAATTCTTGAATAAGACCCCGGGTACTATATGCAGGGGCATACGGTAGTGACTGATGTGACATGATAGAGAAAAATTCACGTGATCGCGAAACTTTTGTCGGTGCCACTGGGGTAGTTTAAATTACGTGTGTGATGAATAATGGTGCAAATTGGATTTTGCAATTTCAAATGAAAAATGGATATAATATGGCGTGACAAATATTTTTATATGATCACGTGAATAATTTTTGTCGGTTATGTTGCACAAATCATTGATATCCCATAATTCTGAATTTCGATATAATATGATGTTCCTTATCTTTTCTTATCTGTTCTTTAGTCTTAACTGTTAATATCCGAAACGTTACACCGTGTAACGTTTCGATATTAACGAATTTTTGCACTTGGGAATATCCGAACGTTATGCCGTGTAACGTTTCGATATTAACGAATTTTTGCACGTGGGGGAGAGTCCCTTGGCTTGCCAATACTCTTTCCATAGGTGTCCCTAGTATTGCACTACTTCTAGGCGACGCTCACGTTATAAATTATTAGCGGGTTTGGAAATCAAATTTAGTATTTAAGATTTTTGTGGCGCAGTGATGTAATATTTTGAAATAAATCGATGCAATCTCAAGAATTACGCAATCAATTTAGAGCTTTTTATTTTTAGAAGGTAACTGTAATTGGTGAAGGAAAAATACTGTATATTAATAACTACTTTATGAATTTACTTTCATAATTTCTCTTTTTTTTGACGAATTTATAAGTCATACTTTATCACATAATTTTTTGTGATTGCGTTACAGTTTGATAAATTATCATTAAATAGATATATAGATATAAAAAAATAAAAAATTTTTTATATCAAGAATTTCTTTGATATTTCCCATCTGAACGTCTTATTTCGCGGTTTATAAATGAATGTTTTATTTTCAACTCAGAAGGCTATCTTTATTCATGAAATCTGAAAAATTTAGGTGCTTCGTAAAGAAAAAAGAGAGTTATAGCACCCAGTATTCTCAACTGTAGTGCTGACTGGGCCATCAGTGGCTTAACTTCGGAGATTGGAGGGGTTCCGGTGCTTTGCATTGTGTATGGGCGTATAAACTTGAAAAGGAATCCAAAATTTATCCATTTAAGTGAGACTCTTGGTTTTTTATTAATCCAAATTTATTTCATATAAATCGATTTATCGATTTACCGCGGAAATTTTTTCTTAAAAAATTGTTAAACCTCGGTTCTATATATATTTCATGTAGGCCTTGTAAAAGTTCGTCTCATAGTTATATTAATGAGTTAAATATATTTTTAACATATTTTTTCTCGTTAAAATACGTTGAAATTTCAAATAAAAAAGTTTTTGAATATTAATATTATAATTTTTTCTTGATTTATTATCACTAACTATTTCGAAAATTTACCTCCGTTTAGAACAATATTCTAAAATCTAATTTTTTCTCGATATTTATTTAAAAAAAATATTTAAAAAAGCGGAAGATACTATACTTCTATACACTTTGAAAACTTCAGTCACTGTCCAATATAATAGCATCGTATTTTAAAAATAAATAAATAAACTAGGAAACGGAAACCGTTGTAAGTCCAGAGCGAAAAAAAGCTATAAATAAGCATCTGATGTAGCACGAATTTATTTTTATCTTGTTTATTTTTGATGTAGCACAAATTTCAATGACGTGACGCGTGCGGACAACCGGATATCGTCACGTGACACTATTTGACATAGTCTTTCGAAAACATATATAGTCCTTCGCTTCGCTCTGGACAATAATTTATTAAAGTCGAGAAAAAAATTATATATTGAACCTTTTTCCATTTGAGTCGTAAATGTATGAATTACCAATGTTTAAACATATTCACTCATCTAATAGTAGTAAGAAAATAATGTTATAATAATAGTGAACTCATTAATATATATGAAACGTATTTAATAAATAAACACAGTAGATCTGTTTTTTATCGACACAACACAAATTTTATGTGAAACGAATTAAAATTTGGGAAAAATTGATTATTTGCATATGCAGTATAAATGATACAAAACTGGCGAGGTATAGTAATTTTAAAATTTTTTTTTCACAGCAGATTATATAGTTGATTGCAGAGGACCGAGGTTATTTTTTGGAACTAATTTTTATATTATAAATTTTTAAACTAATAAATTTGACCTCCTTTCAGTTACGGCCATACACAGTGAAAAGCACCGGAACCCGTCCGATCTCCGAAGTTAAGCCACTGATGGCCCAGTCAGTACTACGGTTGGGGACAACGTGGGAATACTGGGTGCTGTAACTCTTTTTTTTTCTTTTCGTTGTGTCGAAAATTCTAATTTATACAGAAAATTTCAGAAACAAATGGTAGCCTTCTAAATTGAATGAAAAATTGTTTTATAAACCGCAATTACGGTGATCGAAATTTTTAATATAAAATTTTTTATTATTATGTTTAATAATAATCTATCAAATCGAAATGCAATAATACAAATAATTAAGTGACAAAATATACGACATTTATTTTAATTATAAAAATAAAGTTCGTTATTTTTCCTTCACCAGTTTCATTAAATTATAATTTATAAGTTCCCAAACAGAAAATTTTAAAATGATTACGCAATTTTAAAAGCAATTCTTGAGTTCGCATCGATTTTATAAAATTTATAAAAATTTTGAAGCGGACGCATTAATAAAATAATAATTTTTCAAAATATTACGCCTTGCGTCTCACAAAAAAAAAAAATCTACGAGTAATAATAAATCCTTAACTGTTAATACTATTTACATATTTTTATTTATATATTAGTAATTTTCCATTTATAACTTATATATCTGATATATAAAAAAAAATTCTCTAAAAGATAAAATAAAAATCAAGTTGAGGATAATTACTAATTTGAGAATAAGATCACCCTTTCACTTCCCAACCCGCTAGTAGTTTTATAACGTAAGCGTCACTTAGAGGTAGTGCAATACTAGAGTTCCGCTTTTTATTTTGGTCATAATTCTATTTCTATTTGGGGATTGGAATTGATTCCCATTATTAGAATCGGTTCCAAAATAGATTAATCACGATTAATCATTTCGCAAGTTTCGATCCTAAGATTCAATTTTCGATTTTTTGATGATCGAAACTAATCGAATTTATACTTCAAAAAAAATACAATTTATGGCGCAACAATTTTTGTTTAATGAATTTTTTATTTATTTTTTATATATAATCTTATAATCTTATAATTATACTTAAAATAGGGATCGAAATCAATTCTCACAATCAGAATCGATTCTAGAATCGACTAATCGCGATTAATCATGTCTCAAATTTCTCGACAGTGATCGGTGGTAACTCTGTCCGAGTTCATAATTCCGGCCAGAGTTAAAATTTTGTGTATTGTAACGTCAAACTGTGTGTGATGCAAAAATCTGCAACAAAATTTTTACCGGGTGGCTAAACTGTTTATCAGGTGTCACATGATTTATAATTTCATAATTTGGGCCGGCACTATAGTTTCGATTAAAAATTCGATATTCGATTAGAATTCGATTTTAGGGGACTCGATCACAATCTCTATTGCTACTTCAATTTAACCATTATTTATCATATTGTGCAGTGGGATACTAAATAAAATGTAATTTCAATTGGTATTGTCAGTTTGCCATTACTGTATTTTTATTTTTAATATTACTCGATCATTATTAAATTTATTTTTGAAGTTGTTAACTATTTTTGATAAGTTTCAGGAAACAGTTAATTGATCAAGAAATTTTCTTTTGTATTGTAAACGGTATATCGCCTTTTTACAAACTTTAAAATATTATTATTATGAATAATACATTAAAGTTATACTTTGAAAAAAATATCGCCAAAATCAAAGTGACGATCATTCCAAGAAGAAAAGGATCCAAAAAATCGGATTTTCATGTTGTTTGAAGTTCCTTGGAAACTTTCCATTAATAGCAGGTTTATCTTTTATCTTGCCTATTTTACAGCTCAGATTTTAATCATACTGTGAATAATTTGAGCCTCCATTACCAAATGATGGTCCGTAATTATGATAATAACTTATTCCATTTTCTGAAATTGAAGTAAGGCTGCTGTTTAGATATTAATTGTGCATAAAACCTTTGGAGATTAAAAGAAAGAATCATTTTCGAAGGTTGTCTGATATATTAGACTAAAATTTGTTCTATTCAATTTCTTTATTTCCTGAAAACTTAATTCACCGGTAACAATCAAGATTTTAATAATATCTAAAATGTCATATTCAATTTAAAAAATTCTTTCCCCATAAATATAACTGAATTTAAAAATAAGCTGATAAAAAAAATCTGTAATATTATTAATTTATTACAATCAGTTCAGTTATTTCTTACTTAAATTTATTTGAAAAATTTTAGGAAAGTTTTTTAGTAAGTTCTTTTATTAGTTGGATAAAATTCTTTTCAAATAAGGGGAAAATAATCATATTAGCACGAAATATTTTACACCAAGGTTATTGCTAACCTCAATTATAGCGTAATAATATTCTTCATAATCTAAACTTTCGAGACGATTTTAGAAAAGATTATTATTAGCCATTATGGTTAAGGTTGAAACAATAGAGTGAGTATGTGCAGAACGTATATCTAATTTATCCAACTATTTTTATTAACAAGAGTTTCATATTATTACAAATAATTTTTAAAAAATATATTCTAGGTTATATGGTTCAATGATTCGAGTTAATCCATATGGAATTATATTATAAATAGGTTTAATTACTTATTATAAATATGATAGTGCAGTACCTCTGTAATTATTAAAGAAATCTTCCAAAATATTTGTAGGTTTCACATTAATTTATACACTATATAATAATTTTATACATATTTAATGCTTGGAACGTTGACTAAAAATCAATTAAAGAGCTACTGTACGTATATTGGTTAGCCAGTTTATAGAAATGATGGCGTATGATAATTAAATTTTTTTGAAGAACTTCATCTGTCATAGTATATTAACTAATTAACTACCTTTAAATTCTTAAATTCTTAATCATAATTTTTTGTCACAATTTTTAATTTATTGTTTCAAAGAATTTGATCAAAGTTGGACTAAGAATAATACCACTTACTTTTTACTAAAAATATGGTAGGTTTCTTTTCTCTCTTTTCTTCATCTTTCCATTTACTTATTAATCCATTAAACATTTTTTCATTCTTTTTTTAGAATAGTGTAAATTATGACTTAACACATAGAAATTATGTCACCTATTTGAGATTTATTAGCTTATTTCATAATATCAATATTAAATTAGTTTACTGTACCATATAATTAATATAGTTGATAATTAAATTATATTTCATTCATTAATATCTATTCATTTTATTAATAAATTCGTACGTTGTTTTTAAAACAAATCTCTGTATGATAAATTTATGGAAAATACATTCTTGGTGCTAAACCAAAATAAAATGCATCATATTAATAAGATTTATTAATAAATAAAAAAAAGATCAAACTTTTTTTAAACTTTTTACTGTTTAATAATATAAATTAATATTTTTTCCATAATAAAAATATATGTACAGTCAGCACGAACCCTCCGGTTTTCATTTATAAATATGTTAATTTATATACGCATTAACAAAACAAATGAAAATAAATAATACAAAACTTATTGCTTAATAATTCTAGAAATAAAAATTTTCAAAAATTGGTATATACCACTTATTAGTTATTTGATTATTCAATCAATTATCCTCTATAATCTGAAAAACTTCA
>JADRCO010001364.1:0-19984 GCA_021464525.1 Rhizophagus sp. LPA8_4_AMF | reverse complement strand
TAATCTAAACAAAATTATAGCGAATCACGTGATTTGCCCCCGCTTTAGACGACCTCCAATTTTGGTAATATATATATATAGTACGAAGTGTCAAAGTAAGTAAGTACATGTTGAAGATGCAATATTATACACTTTTTATTGGAAGTTCTAATGTGAATATTCTTGCAGTTTGTCTGATATTTTTTTCGATACAAAAAAAAAAGGAATAAAAGATCAAAATATTTTAAGAATATTACAAGATACAAAATTTCATTTCAAAATATGATTTTCTCATCTTGTTCTACATTTATGGCAAATAGATTCTGGTTATGGATATAAATCGGGGCAATGACCTTTTTATTTATGGGTACGTATTAAAATCGTAACATCCGACCGATAAAACAGTAGGATCTTCGAAAGTACAACTTTAAATGAAATGTTTTTCAGTTTAGTGAAATTCTGTAAAAGGAATAAAGATAGGAATAAAAAATAATCCATTTTTTATGTATTATCCGTTATCAAATATTTGACGAATTCTATTAATTTCAAAGGTACAAAAAATGGATCGTTTAATTTTACAAATTTTTATGTTATGAATTTTCTACAGAAGATGCGGTAATTGTTTCCGATACCGGGAACTTTGCTGTATATAACAAGAAAGTTATAAAATTGCAATGATTTTTCAAGTGCAACATCTCGTAGATAGAAAATTGACCCCGTTGTACGACATCAATTATTATGTACAATAAGCTTGAATATTGATTTTGTAACTTATAATCAAGAAAAAATAATAGATAGTGCATATTTTTTTTTTGACGGAATTTATTTAACCGAAAAGGTTTTAACAAAAGTGGAAAAATTAAATCTAAAAGTGATGATTATTACAGTGTTATCATAAAGGGATTATAATAATTAAGGTTAGTCTTTGAAAATGCTAACTCATTATTTAGATCGAAATGGCAAATCATATGCAGTGACATGAATCAATGAATAAATGCGTACGTAACGTGCTTGATATTATACGCCGATATGTTGATATGCTGATATGCTGATATACTGATATGCTGACAAAAATTAAGTGTATGCACTCCGTGTTTTTTGACTTTAGATGATCCACAAAAATGAGTAAATTAATTGGTTAAATCTTTACTATATATTTGACTTAAAAAACAATTATCACAATGAAATCATACGTTGGTGGCGAAGCTGCGCCATCCATTTAAAGCAAAAAAGAAAAAAATTTTGCCTAATAAATTATGATCTATATTTATAAGTGAAATAAACTCTTAAGATTATTGAGTTTGGGCGCAAAACGGCATGAAAATTCACTAAAATTACTGTAAGGTTCAGATCGTGTTAGTGATTTACCTAGTTTTTATCTACATTTAATAGTTTTTTTATAAAAAATTTCACGTGAAAAACTAGAATACGATTTAATCCATTATTTAATATTTATTTTGTGAAAGAAAATAATAATAATTATAAAAGAAAAAAAAACAAAATATATGTATATTATGTATATGCAAATATATATATAACTATTAGTAATAGAAAAAGATAGAAAAATATCCTTCGACAATTTAAAAGAAAAATAAAATTTACGGTCAGATTTGACTACTCAAACTGTTAAAAACGTAGATAGCGAGTCAGTTCTTGACTTTTATGTGGAATAGAATCAAAACAAAACTGTTGGAAAATTATATTTAAGCCGACTCTATGATTAAATATAAAATTTTGAACGAAAAAGAATACGAAGTTATTCGAAAAAATAAATGTTATTATAAAAAGGGTATAAACGA
The DNA here is from genome assembly GCA_021464525.1 of Rhizophagus sp. LPA8_4_AMF. NCBI lineage: Eukaryota > Fungi > Glomeromycota > Glomeromycetes > Glomerales > Glomeraceae > Rhizophagus > Rhizophagus sp. LPA8_4_AMF. The sequence goes on along the minus strand of JADRCO010001364.1, from coordinate 18,206 downwards.
ACGTAAAAGAAGAAGGTTTAAATAGATCCATTTATATCATTGACCGATACGTATTTATATTTTTTTATTATGATCAAGGCGACGGCAGTGCATGTTAGCTGAGAGGTAGATCTATTGAAACGAGATGAAATGGATTGAGGATTTGGCGAGAATTTCATCTATTGATGTAATAGAAGTTGCAAAATAAAAGAATATTTAGTTGATGTTTGTCATGAATTGTAACTTAATGTAATTTAATATATTCATTTTAGCAAACCTTTTTTTGTTTTTTTCTGGAGGTGTGATTAAAAGTCGTAATAATTAACACACATATGCATAATTTTGTTCTTACATGTTGTTAGTAACTTACTCGAAGCCAGATTATGGCCTTTTTATAATTAATGAAGAGTAAAGGGGTAAAACAAGTTGAAACAGGACACATACGGACAAATAAGGGAGCCTTTCAAATTAAGAAAGAAACGCGTGTGTTTAGTTACATGTATAAATATTGTTTGAATGTACGAAAATAATTAAAATGAATTACTGCAAATATTCGTTCAAAGGAATCGTTGTTAAATTTCGAAACATGATTGTATATCATTTAATAAATCGGCTTATAATTATTTTCTAAATCTTAATATGTTGAACCTCTTTTGCAGATCATCTATAAATAAATTTTTCGATTTGACACTTGATCTGCAAATTCTAGGGAAAGTTCTTGGTGTAAATTACTGTATGTCGATCAACGATCCTTATGGTAAAATAAACAATTTATAACAAAGGACATTAACAAAATAAATATGCTTTGAAACATCATATGCATATGTTGAAAATTTTAAATAATGATAAAATTCTATTATTATATGTTATGTGTTTGTCAATAATATAATTCGTATCTAACATTCGATTGCTATTAATAAAATTGGGACAAATTTTCTAAAATATTAAAGCAAATAACTTCATTATTTACGGCAGTGACCTTCAATCATTTGATTACATTTCTCCTGACTTGCAGTTTCAGGTGTCGATCTAGTAGGTAAGTTGCCATCACGTTCTTGGTATAGTGTTTACTGTATCTCTTTATAACGTTGAGATTGTATGCTTCTTTAAGATTTGGTACATTAATAATTGGATATGTAATTCTTCAGGCTTGTATACATTTGAATAATTATTTTTAGAAGCAAATAAATTATGAACATAAATCTATTATTCGTTTCAACAAAATAAAAAAGTAAAAATTAAATTAATTTTATATAAATAATAATTATAATATATTGTGTGTATATACAGTATATATTTATTTTTATCTTTTCATTTTTTTTCATATGTGATAAGAACTTGCCGAATTATCGCACATGATGGGTTAATATTTGATAATCTGACCGCTTATATTCATCATTAAGGTAGAATGATGAAGCTATACCACCAAAGTCTTGCTTTTTTGACTTGCCGACAAGTTGATACCAGCTGTGATGATGCTTCCAGGTCGTGGTATGATAATATCAGGTGCTCCTTTATTAAACTGGTGAATATCTGTCACGAGAAGGATATTAAGTTCATTGACTTTGTTAGTGAGTACAACAATTATTGGCGTATTTTTAAAAACTTGAAGTTCGTTCTCGCTTGCACTATCAATAAAGGAAATAAACTCATCTGACGCTTTATTAGTGAATTGATAAACAGCCCAATCCATCCAGTATTCGAGAGTTTGAGCATGGAGGTATTCTTCAGATATTCCTTTAACGATGAGATTGGCTGGTTTTAGAGCGAAGCATTTCACTAACCTGGCATCTGATGAGTATTCATCATCCCAGGAGTCATCCTCTGCTGTTGTTATTTAAGATACGTAAGTAAGAAACCAGTATGATTCAGGAAACTGTGTCAATAAAAATTCCTTCGAGATAGCTGTAAAACTTGTCCCGACTAAAATCAAGCTTCTCTGCTTGGCCCACGGAAGCTTCTGTTTCGTCTACATGAAATTTTTAAATTTTTTAGCTGAAAGTGAAAATGAAATTACTTGTTATATCTCCCTCAGTATAAAATTTAGTAACGGTTCTTGTATCAAATTTGAAATTATTAGTAACGATTTCTGAAATTCAAAGCAATAGACATGATGTAAAAATATAAAAGGAGAATTAAAAAATAAGATTTTTTGTAGAAACGGGTATATATATATAGGAAACTTCATTGATTAAATTACATCAGAATGATTTCATTACCAAACTTTATATGCAAACTTTCCGTCCTTTTTTAACGATGTTATCAATAAAAATCGTGAAAACGAAAGTTACAAAAAAAATTTCTTTTTAAAGAATAGCGTAATAGGTTTTTTGAGAATTTCCCGGCATCTTTTTCCAGAATATAGACCCTCGCAGATTTTTGACCAATCTCTAAGCGGAAATTTTTTCTTGAAAAAAAAACAGAATACCAAACTTCCAGGACGCGAATGGACTTCCCAGAAATTTTGTATTTCCTAAACGCCTCCTTTCATTTTTTTTTAATTGCTGACGCTTTTATTTCCTTTGTTTTCTGTTCCCGACGCCTCCTTTTCATTTCTTTTCATTTCTGATGTTATTCTTTCCTTTATTTTTTTGTTTCTGACGTTCTCTTATCATTTTTTCATTCCTGATGTTCCCTTTTGTTGTTTTTTGTTCCTAATGATTTCCCTTTTATTTTTTTTTTGCTCCTAACATTTTCCTTTCGTTGTTTTTTGTTCCTGATGACCTTTTTTCATTTTTTTTTCGATCCCTTTCATTTTTTTTTTTAATTCCTGACACTTGTTATCATTCGTGACTCTTTCCTTTCATTGTTATTCCGTTTCGCTTCTTTTATTATTTCTTTTATCAATACATTTTACCATTGTGATTCTTTTTTATTGTTACTATTAAATTCCTTATTTGTGACATTTACTGCTATCCCTATTTAAAAAATAAATAACTATAAAATTTTGATTTTAGATTTGTTAATCTATTCAATAAATTATAAAATAAACTAAGGTTTTAATATAACAATGATTCTACAAATATGTTAATTTTAGTTTAACGTGTATTTATAGTAAATAAAATTAAAATTTCAACACAGTTATTTTGCGAAAAATTTTTTTTTTATTTTAATCACGTGATCCAATTTTAAGCTGTATTGTACGATTTTTTTTTTTTTTTGCTTTTCGTACAGTACGATACAATACTTTATATATGTATATACATATACTGTACTGTACGAATTTTTTTAATTCAATCGTAATCGTACAGTTTAGCCGATCGTACAGTACAGACACTTACGTTATTGCTAGGAGAGTGTAACGGGAACACCACAGGGTAATAACTAACAACACGAAAAGACAATGCAATAGTAATGTTTATATGTAGACTAAACATGTGATCGTCTTATTTTTCATAAAACTTACATGTTAAAAGCGTTGTCGAGAAAATAATTACCGTTTTACAAATTCAGAAGTACGAATTTATAACTACTTTAAATTCTCATAGTCCCCTCCTCCAATTCTGAGAGAATTGTATCACACACTGAATTACTACAAAGATTTTCTCGAAAAATAAGTCATTTTCTTTGCAACATGTACTAACATGAAAATAAACATTAATAAAACGTAACACAGTAATATTTTTTTATTAATAATAAAAATGTATGCGCAAAACTATTATGTATAATTCGTCTTTTTTTCCAATATAATTTATAATCCTTGAAAGGCAAAATCAGATTAATTGCTAATATCGATTTTGTCCAGTAATAGTCATTGCCAGATTGGAGCGACATGTTTAACATTCGGACTATCGACGACCAAATGCAAGTTAATTTAATAATGATTGCTCTATAATATTTTTCCATAGTTATGATATTATTGGGGAAACTATAGTCTTTACAATTAAGAAGAGTAAAACTAGCTATCCAAAAAAGTAGATAAATCGAGCCTAAAATTATGGTTACGGCATGTAAGTATATGAAAACATCCATGAATTTACTCTCAGGCATATTTCGGGTGTAAAATATGAAACAAATATCAGAAAATGATATGACATAAATGAATTATGATGGAGGAAAATATAATATTAAACAAAAGAATACATTCATCCCAATCCAAATCTTCATGCGTCTTACAGTCTTTATCTAAAATATCTTTCATGCGTAAATTTTGGTAAAAATTTTTAATAGTAATTTTTACTGATACAATGAAAACCAAGCCAGCAGTAACCATAAGGAGTATTGGAATCCAGAGGGGAGTTGCAAATTTTTCATGGTTTTTAAAAATCACTACGTTTGGTAGAACGAAAAGGGATAATAAAAAAAGGTCATTAAAAATTCGTTTAAATTTCGAGAAATTACTCAAATTTCCTCCATACTCTAAATTTTCAGCATTTGTTGGCTTTTCCGATTCTAACTCTCCGTTATCTAAATTTTAGCGTTTGTTGGCTTTTTCGATCCTAACTTTTCATCATCTGATTCTCGCTTGTCAAATGAAAATAATATCAGCATAGGAACAAGCGTATTGATTATTTAATCACGTCTTGTCTAGGATCATATTCGTCAGCAAAAGCTGAACCAAAAGATGACAAGAGAAATGGTGGCGTGATATGAAAATGATAATGTCACTACATATCCATCTCTTTTTCTCCATTTTATCAAAGTTTAATAAAATCATGGACTCAAAGTAATCTAGTAAAATCATGTTCTGGATGTTTAAAAATGTGTAACACGTGCAGGCTATCTAACAAAATCGTCACGTACTAATCAAAAGTTTCAACAAATTTCTTTGTAGACGGAGTCAGCTGATTGGAAAAACAATTTAAAGCAGTGTAGAAAAAGTTAGCTTCAAACTCTATACAAAATAATAATTATGGAACAGATGTAACTAAATAGATTGTGGACGCCCATATTATCTTTACAAATCGATATACTAGATACGATTTTTTTCCATTTAGTTAAGCGTAATCATATTTACCCTTTTTTGATAATTCCAAATGAAAATTAGCACTTAGTAGTAACAATGGAACATTTGGCACAAAATACAACAATAATGCATGCAATCAAGATGTACCATATAGCACTGCTTAAGGTACCCCCTTTTCTGCGTACCCCATAGTAATATACCCGGGTATGATATGTGGTTAAAAAATCAATTTTGGCAGAAATTTGGTCAATTTTTCCATATTCCATACAAGATACCCCTGGGTATAATTCAATTTTTAAATCGTTAAAATTGATACAGACCCGAGGTACCTTAGGCAGTGCTATATGATAGTAGAGATAGAAAAAAAACCTTCTTTTGATGAATTTATTCAAATAATTGAATCTACATCAAAAATCCTTAAGAAGCAAAGGGATGCAGAGAATATTGAATGGTTAAAAAAAGTTAAAAATTTTAAGCCTTTGAAAAAAATGGTAAAAGATATTGAAAGTTATAGTAAGCGACATACAATGCCTTGTACTTGGAAAGATTATAATAGCAATACATATAATATATCATAAAGTTATATTTTATTAATAAAAAGTTACGTCTAAAAAAAAATTATTTTTATTGATTATTACAGCTATTTGCAAAAATAACGGACCACCCAATTCATTTTTGCTCCGAAGTTTCATACGCAGTCATACGCAGTCATACGCAGTCATACGCACATGACCATAATTGATCGGCAGTAATTCCGGCCAAGCTCATAATTCCGGCCGGAATTAAAAATATTTCCTAATATGGAATATTGTGTAACGTATCTATTATGCCCAGAAAAGGCCAATTTTAGCGTATTAAATTTTGCCCGGTGGCTAAACTTTTTATCCGTGATCACGTGACATATTCGACAGATATAGTAATTCCGGTCGGAATTATGAAATTTAGCCCCCCAAAAACAGTCCAAACGGCTAAAATTGCTAATCATTAAATCATAATTTTGGCCAAAATTTTTATAATGCTGGCCAAATCTATAATGCCGGCCTAAATTTATAATGATCAATTTATTAAGTTATTTGATTTAGTTAAAATTAAAAATAAATGAGTCAAATGTAGCATTATATTATATTATCTAATACTTTAACTTAAAGGCAAATTAAAGCTTGTTAACTTTCTTAAGTAATTTGACCTTGCTGAACAATTTTCACAATCAAGGAAAACGTTACTGATCGACATAGGGAAATGTAATTTCATAGTGATCGGCAATGATCAACATTGATAAAACTATATAAAATTTAGCGAAAAAATATATTTGCTTCTAGTTTAAACAAGTTTTTACAGTCTAAGCAATATATGCTTTATAAGTTAAAATGAAAGCTTAGTTATTGAACTTCCAAATATAGTATAGTTTATCCTGTTTAATTTAAAATTCAAATGTTGCCCTACCGTTAACCGCCAACGTATGTATATATATAAAACATATATGGATTTAGTAAGTGTTACAAAGCAAAATTGTGATTGTCATATGGCTAACCTTGCCCAGAGATAACCGCAATGCATGCAAGGAACAATCAGAATATCAGATGATGCATTATATGCAAGAATTCCTGAAATTTTTTACGCCAAAAAAGCAAATAAGTAAAAATGTACATAAAATCATAAGTTAAAAAATTTTTTTAATGTGAAGTTTCACAAATTAAGAATATGGGTTCTTTATTTAATTTATATTTAAAATTAACGCTAAAAAATAAAAATAAAAAATAAAAATAAAAAATAAAAATAAAAACGTTAAAAAATTCAAAATTACATAAGATTTTAAAAAAAAATTTAACGCTAAAAATTCTAATAAAAAATATCCATATGAAAATATGAGCATAAGTAATGAAAATTTGAGTTCTTATTCAGAATTACTAGACAGTGAAATAAGTATTATAAAAAATATTTTAAGCGATGATTGCAATTTAGAATTTGATAATAATAATAATACAAATATTGAAAATGAATTTCTTGCATTTTTTGATGATGTTGGAGGACCAGAAATGCCACCATCTCCAATTATTCACAACAATATTGAATCTGATGAAGATAATTTTAGTTCTGCTGAAGAAGAATCAGAAGAATATGAGGAGGAATATTTAGAAGAAAATTTTGAGGACATAGACAATGGTATTTATTTTTTTACTAATAATTATACTGTATGTATAATGATAAAATTATATTTCTAATAAATAATTTTTTATATTTTTAAAAGAATATGATACAGATGATGATACTGAAATTAGAATTAAGATTGATAGTGAAAAAAAAGATTTTTATAACAATTGTTCAATAATGTCTTTAAATTCAACAACATTGAAAACTGAATCCTGCAATAATACGAGTACTCGAAGAATTTGGAATTTAATTGGAAATTGGGAAGTCAATTCTGAATATGTAATGAATGCTAAAAATAATACTGGAAAGCTTGGAGTTTGTGATGTTCATTATAATATAGATAAAAGAACAGATTTTCATTCTGCAGGTCAAAAACAAAATATAGAACTTAATTTTACAATAATTTCACATAAAAGGTGTCTATTTTGCAATAACTATTTTCACATATATACTAGAGGAAAAAACTGTCAAACGCATGCTTGGAGATTAATCGGAAAAGACATTTTATTACCATGTCTTGCATTATATACTTGTAAGATTTTAGATACACATGAATCAATTATTTGTGAAAAATTAAAAGTGGAAGAAAGTAAATATTATCGTGCACGTTATATATGTCAGGTTTGCATCAATAATAATGGAGGGCACATATATATTCCACCAGGAAAAGGAAAGAAAAAACCAAATTGTGATTCATCTCATGATAATGAATATAGTTTAGCATTACAAAAAATAGGTAACTGGATTTTAAATACAGCAAATTCAACAGATGAAAATTTAAAGTATAATTTATTATCTAAATTATCATATTCATTAAGCACTTATTGGCAAAAAGATCATCCTATTACAAGTGATTTATCATCTTCAACTCTTATTAATCCTCCCAGTATATTTATCATTAATACATGTTTAAAACTAGGAAAAGCAGAACAATCAGTGAAACAAAATTTAAGTATAGAGGATTTTTTACAATTTGGACAACATTTAGGTAAATTAATTCTTAAAGAAAATAAAAGAATTAATGAAAATAAGGAAGTGTTAGAATCTCCCACTTCACTTGAAGAATATTATGATAAATTACCAAAAGTAATTATATATTTTTTTCGTGGATTAGTTAGTACTTTACTGGATTATAGACATAAATTAGCACAAAAAATGCGTAAATGGAGGATGATGAAAAAGAATGAATCAGCTAATTATATATATCAAGAACAGAATCCAAAGGTTTTAATACGTATTGTAAGTTTTTTAACATCAATTATTCTAACTATTGCATATTCTAAAAAAAATTTCTGGATAACATATTTAATGTCAAGTATCTGTCAACGTCCCAAACTTTTAACATCATTAATGGCTGTATTACGATCTGTATACATTGTAGCTCATACACAAAAATATGAATGTTATTTAGAAAAAAAAAGAATGAAGGAATCCAGGCCACAAAATAAATTACTATTTGGACCTAACATCTGGAACTTGGCTGTAATAGATAACATTGATTTTATCCAACATTCATTTCATTATAGGAATATATATGATGTTCCTCGAAAAACTATACATACAACACTACATATGGTATTTCAGTACACAATGCCAATACCTCTATATGGAATTGTTGAAGCCTGTGCAGTGATACTACATGATTCTCCATCTTTATTTAGTATTTCACCATATATATTAGAAAATTTAGATATTTTTAGCTATGTGTTTAAATTATTTCTTAATTGTAGTACTAGTTCTAATAATAAACTATCTTTTAATAAAGATTTTGATAATACAAATATTCATGAAACAATTTTAACATATGTAACAAAAGGATGTTTTATAGGTTCACCTAATATAGTTATATTAGAAGCTGGAGGTTTACCAAATGATGATGAAGGAATAGTTGAATCATGTGAAATGTATAGTGATGAAATAGAATTTACTAAAAGTAGATGTTATGGCAAAAAGGACCAAATACATGTAGCAAAATTTTTGGATATAGCTTCAGATGAAGCCATTTTTCGTAGAATATTGGAATATAAAGAACATATTAATAATTATACACGTGTTTTGCTTGGTCCTTGGCATACTAGCAAGGATATGATTAGTGTAATTATTAATATTTTTTCGGGGTATGGTATTTTTAATTGTGCGGCAGCACTTGGAGTTAAATATTTAAATAATTTTCAAAAAGTTGTTGAATATAGGGCTGCATCACTAACATTAGACCTTATTTGGACTTCTGTAGGAATAGCGTTACATTTATTTGCATTTAAAAAGCAAGTTTCAATAAATTTTCTTTTAGATGAATTTTCAAATAATTATTGTTCCACATGGGCATTATTTTGGAAATGGACTAGTTTTTGGAAGGCTCATAAAATTGGAATTCGTACTGGCAATTTTGATTTGCAAATAAATGCACTTAAAGCTTTTGCACCATTATTTACTGTGGCCGGAAAATTAAATTATGCTACTTCAGTATGTCATTATTTAGCTGAAATAGATAAGGATCCACAATTAGAAACTTTATTAAAATATGCTGCTTCTGTTAATTTAGCTCATAAAAATCATTATTATGCATATGATGAGGCTCTTGAAACTTTTGGGGTAAAATATATTAAAAAATCATTAACAAAAAATCCATTAAATGAAGAAAATTTAAAATTGTTTATAAAATCAGCACAATCTGAAAATGCACGAATTCAATTGTTATTTGAAGAATTTTTAAATCTAGACCAAAATAAACAATCATCAGAACATATTATTATTTCACGAAAAGAAAAAATATGGGTTTTGGCATTAGAACTTCTTAGTTTATTTGAAAATCCTAATCAATTAACATGTAAATTATTACAGTTTTCTCCAGAATTAACCCAAGATGGTTATAATTTGTTGTTTACTGCATATCATAAAGGACAATTACGTATGGAAAGCTTATTGAAACAAGAAGTTTATAGTACTGAAATTCGAAATACAACTGGAAGAAGGTGTCGTGAAGTAAATATTTATACTTATACTCAAATTCAAGAATTGTTTACAAAAAAATCCACTAAATTTAACAATAAACCATCTAAACTAAATCCAACACAAATTCCTGAATCAATAATCAATATTAACTTAACACCAATATCTGAATCAATGCAGAACAATGATAATGAAGAAGATAATTCTATACAGTTATCAACAAAAAAAAGAAGAATAATTAATGATTATGAAAAAGGAATTTTAGATCCTTTGGCTGAAAAATTCATTACTACAACACCTTCAGAATCTGCTATTAGTGAGGTTTTGTCTCAACTTAATACAACTTGGGAGCGTAAAGATGTATTACAATATGTTAGAAATAGAAGAAGAGTATTAAAAGGAAAAGGTACTAAGAAATAACAAACAATATAAGAAAAAAATAATAACTTAGGTTAAAATTAAATTGTATAAATTGTATAATAAATTATATTAAATAAAATAAAGTTATAAAATTATTAAAATATATTTTAAAAAATATGCTTTTCTTAGAAATTTATTAAGAAAGTGTTAAAAGCTATACTAAGTAAAGCTTAAAGTTAAGTTGCTACATAAGTATTATTCAAAAAAATTTGAGTTCCAGCAAGTAGTTTAGACTTTGCTAAACAAAATTTATTTGTTTTCAAAGGTGATTTACTTAGGACCAAAGTGCCAAAATCACGCTCTGAATGCTTTGTATATTTAAAAAAATAATGTAATTTTGTATTTTTTATGCAAAAGCTATCTGAATAACCACTATCAATCGCCGCGCATGTTACATGTAGATCATTTTCATAATAATCGAAATTTGTGTAACCATAATTGAAGCACTTCATTTTATGATTAAATGTCAATTTTAATATACACTACGCCCATACTAATTAAGTAATTTGATTGATCATCACGTGATCTATTAATTCGTAAGATAAAATTTCCCTTTTTTGCAATATTTTTTTTTTTTTGCATTTACAAGAAATTCGCCTTAAAAACACGCTTTTTTTTAAGATCCTTCTGGAAAAAAGAGAGAAAATATGACTTTTTATAACAGAAATATATGTAATTTTATGAGAAGAAAAGGATTTTCTAAGCTTATAATATTGGCTATTCGGGTAGTTTTTTCGTAAAATGCAAAAAATCGAATTTTTACTGCTTTTTTAAAATTTATATAATAAACAATATCCGTTTATTTTGTTAATTATTAATATATTCTTGTATTTACAATCCTTTTAAACTATATTTATTGTCTTTTATATTATTTTGGTCTATACTTTCAGTTTGAATCTTTAAGAAAGGTGATGGGTTTTCTTATAGGTTGATAATAATTAAATTGTATAGTCTACGGTGAAAGTAAGTTCTTTTAAAATTTCTTTTTCATTTCCTAATTCATTTTCGTTAAACTACTTGTTTTTTTTAGCCACATTTTGTTCGGTCATGGATCGGATTTGTTACTTTTTTTTCGTTCTTACTTTTAACTACAGTTCGTTCTGAATGGTGGATGAGTTTTAAATTTTTTTGTTCTCCTTTCTTTTTATTTTGTCGATTTTTTTGTTTACCTTTCATCTTTTTTTTTATCTTAGTTTTACTGTAAGATTTGAAACATAAAGTTTAGTTTAAGCCCTTTTTTGGTTCTTTTTTTTTTTCTATTTTTGCTTTTTTTTTATTTAATTTTCGTCGCTTTATGTTGGCTTTTATTTAGATTACAATTCAATTCGAAATGATAGTTCACTGGGTGAGTTTAAACTTTCTTTTTTTTGATTCTTTTTTCTATTCTGTTTTTTATTTTTATTTTTATTTTGATTTTTCGTATCCGCTTCTCACTTTCATTTTCTTGCTTATTTTAGATTATGGTTTGGTATGAAATGGAGGGTCACGAACTTACGATTGAGTGAGTTATTTAGTTCTTTTTTTTATAGTATTTATTTTTTGTTTTAGCTATCACTTCTTTTTCTTACTTTCGTTTTTTTTTTCGTTCTTAGTTTTGATTGTAGGTATAGAAACAACGGTTCATTCACGATCAAAGTGAGGTCAAACTTTCTTTATTTATTTTTCTTTTTATTTTGTTTTAATTTTTTGCCTTCTTTTTTATTTTAGGCTATGGTTTTGGTCGTGAGTTTAATAAAACTTTTTTGGGATTTTTTTTCTTTTTATTTCGTTTACTTACTTTTTCTTGACTTCACTTTTAGACTATGATAATTGATATGGATTTAGTGAATTTGTGAGGAAAATATTTTGCTTGTTAAAAACTATTCATCATTAGAGTTCAACTTAAAGATCTTAGATTTTCAATTAATAGTTAATCTTTTACGTGATTCTTTCGTGATGGTGGTGGTGGATTAAACGTGACAACCCAAATAACTTATTAACTTAATTATTTACTGCATTTATTATTGTAAAAATTTTAATTGATTTAAATAAAATATTTGACGTTCAGTTCCTAAATAAAAAAAAGAAAATTAATTAGGAGAGATTTCCCCACAAAATTCATACCCGAAAATCCAACATCCAGTTCCTAAATAAAAAAAAAGAAAATTAATTAGGAGAAATAAAAGAAGCTTTCCCCACAAATTCATACCCGAAAATCCAACGTTCAGTTCCTAAATAAAAAAAAAGAGAATTAATTAGGAGAAATAAAGAAGACTCTCCCATGAAATTCATACCTGATGTCCAAAAGAAAAGTTCTAAAGCGTCCCTAAAAAAAGTTTCAAATATTTTTAAAAACTTCAAAAAAAATTAGTTAATGAAAACAAGCCTCATACCTGCAAAACCTGAAAAATCTAAAAAAAAAATCCCAAAGTATTTTTAAAAAAAGGAAAATCTCTGAAGCGTTCCACCTATATCTAAAGAAAGCCTCAAAATATTTCTAAAAAAAAAGAACAAATAAGATTAGACAAAAAAAGAAAAAAAGAAAGACTCCATCCACAAAATTAATACCTCAAAGTCCGAAATGAAGGTTTGAAAGCGTTCCTATAAAAAAAACAAATGGAATTATTAATAAGACTTATCACAAAACTCATACTCGAAAATAAATAAATTATTTAACAATAATAAGAAGAATTCCACCCATAAAACTAATAAAACTCCTCACCTAATGAAATACAAGTCTACCTTAACTCTAAATTACAGTCCAAATGTTCGAAATTTAAGGGAAAAAAAATAGGTCTAAACGTATTTTATAAAAAAAAATAAAATAAACAAAAAAAAAATAAAGAATACCTCTTCTTTTCTTTTTTTTGATAAGAAAAATACACAAACTTCTGGTGGAGATCCAACTCAAATAATAAAGTTTAAATAAAAACTTTTTTTAATATTTTCGTCGAAGAGGGTAATAAGTTTATTTTTTACTAATCGAGCTTAGGGAGTTACATTGTGTAAATGCGGTGGCTGAAAATTTCAATTTTAACGGATTTTAGGCCGAAATTACGAATTTGGCCAGGATTAAGAAAATTTTGGCCGGAGTTATGATTTAGAGATTATCCGGTTGAACTAATTTTAATCGATTTTGATCTACATATATGTACTCTATATTTAATGATAAATCTGTATCCCAATTTATACTATATTAACCATAATAAAAAAAATTAGGGTGTAACATGCCTGGTAATTGCTATTACGAGCTTATTTCTACTATTTTTGCTGATATATATAAATTTGTGTTACCTAATTGTCCAATAATCGATTTTGTGTTAACCTCCTTCCATCCGATGACGTCACCTCACTAATTACCCCTGCCTTTTCCTTTTTTGATTATGTATTACCTTTTTACTTGTTTCACTGTTTATTTATAAATAAACACAACGGTTTCCAACAAATAAACAATACATTTCTTTCTTTTATTTTGTATTATGACTAAATTATCTTCACACGTTTGCTGGCAGATAATTGAAAAGTCACTTGAAGGACTATCACAACGTCAAATTGCTAGACGCTTAGGGATAAGTAAGTCAACTGTATACCGTATTTATTACTGTTTTAAAAAGTATGGATGTATAGAAAAAATTTCATCACGTGGAAGGCCAAGAATTTTTGGATGCAATGACATGAAATATCTTGAGACATTACTTAAAGAAAAAGTAGATTGGTATATTTGGGAGCTCCAGTTTCAAATGGAACTTTGGCTAGGACGAAATATCGACCTTAGCATAATATGGAGAGCAGTACATCGCCTAGGATATACACATAAACAAGTATGAAATGTTTATAAAAAATTTTGTTTTATTATTTTTAATAACCTTCCTTATTTAATAATGTTTGTAAATAATATAGTTATCTAAACCTGCACAAGAAAGAAATGAAAATGAGCGTGCAGATTTTCTTTTACGTATGTCTCAATATTTGCCAAATCAATTAGTATTTTCTGACGAATCAGCATATGATAAAAGAACTTTATCACCTTGATATGAATGGAATATTAGTGGACATTATACAAGAAAGTCTACATTTTTTGTTAAAGGGAAGAGATTTACAATTGAAGGTGCATTGTGTATAAATGGCTTGTTGACATATGGGATTCAAGAAGAATTAATAAATTCTGAAGATTATGCCTATTTTATTGAAAATATTTTGGTATATTTCTTTAATAATTGCATATATTAAAAATAAATATTAAAACACTACATTTAGTATATTTATTTTTTTATAATAGCTTCTAAAAATAGTACTATATCCTGCATAATACAGTGTTTTAATTTTAAATAATACATCTATACATAGAAGCCCATATTTGCAAGATATTTGTGAAGAAAAAGGAATACAACTTGAATTTTTGCCATCCTACTCTTCTGATTACAATCCAGTAAGCTTTTTAAAAATACTTGTATTCTTAAATGTGATTTTAATTTTATTATCTACAGATAGAGCAAGCATTCTTTTATATTAAAAATTATTTACGCCAACATCGTGACTGGGTGGAATCTATTGAAAATCCTGTAGATGCGTTAAGTTTTAGTTGCATGACAGTTGGTAAAACTTTGGCTAAAGCATGTTTTGAACATGCCGGATATTGTTAATTAATTTGTTTATAATAAAATAATAAATTTTCTTTTATTTATAAATTAAAAAAAAATTTGTGAAAAAAACTCTTATGCAAAAAATTTGAAAAATTTGATTATATTTAGTTATATTACTACCCACCTACAATTGAATATAAACTCGCCAAAAAATTATAGAGGTAAAAAAATGCCAAATATTTATATTATAATCTTGCCCAATAAATTGTTCTTTGCTATGAGCAGGGGAAGACCCTTTAGCCCTTCCTCAATCTAAGTATACTTTGATCTTAATCAAAAAGATCATCATAATTTGAAATTATTTGTTCCATTTCAACCCACACATCGGCATGTTCTTCATAAAAAATATCATGTATAATTTGTTCAGGTAAAAATTGTTTTCCGCCCGTCTCAAGTGATGATTTAAAAATAAACCGTTTGTCTTTTGATGGACCAGCAGGAAAAACGAAATCAATGAGATCAGCAAAAGTCATGCCTTTTGTTACGTGAATATTTTCTTTAAAAGGTGATTTCTTTTTAAGATGGAGAGTTACAGAGTGAAGTATTGACTGTGCTGGAACATTATGTTGCATTGTAGTAATATTTTGTTGTATCATATTAATACTTTGTGAGCCTATTAAAAAAACACGAAATCAGTAATAATATAAAAGATAACTATCATATTATGATAATAATATATTACCTGTATTTAAAGTTTCATCAGGAATTCGTAACCCTTTGGTATTTGGAAATTTATATTTATTTTTATCAAAAATTGGCATAGGCGGTGGCGTATTTTCATCTACACCTTTTATTTGGCTTACCTGTAATACAATAAATTATTGTAGTTCACATATATAAAAATTAAGCTTACCATCTGTAGTTACAATTGTTATAGTAACTCATTTTTTTGTATACCATAGCACGAGCCCAAAGAGTAATTGATTCACTATTCAGCTACCATCTTCTGATATTAAGCATCCTTGAACATGAAAGGAGCATTCTTTAAGATTTTTAATTATAGCTCTTTTAGCTGCATTTAATGCTGATTCTGTTTCATTTTCACATGACTGAAAAACGTAATTAGAAACAAGTTTCACGTATAATAAATAAATAAATTTTTAAATGAATACTTACCATAAAATCATTTGTATCTGTAACAGAACTCCCATATGTAATTTCTTTACGTTTAGTTTTTTTTTCTTGATATACAGATAATTGCACATTTTTTCTGCGCTTAGCTTCATCTACAAATGCCAAAATACTTTCTTTTGATTTCAAATTAAAGTGATCAGCTCCTACACCTTTAGACAGCTGATAAGAATAAAATCCTATTTCAATCTTTCCCCACGTCTCAGGAAGTTCTTTAGAATGAAATTTAGAAAGAATTTCTTCATCAATTTGACCAAAATTTTTCAGTTCATCCAAATTAAATGAAAGTGATGTAGCTCCATCAAGCTTTTTTCGAGGCTTTTGAAATTGATTAAAACATACGAGAGGAATGTATGCTGATATTATAAGTACAAAATATTAGTAATTTGTCACATTTTTCCTAAAAGAAATAATATTTTTTATCAACCACTTACTTTGAATGATTTGTTTTTGCTTTTTATCTTGAATAGATACTATATCTGGAGCATTTGCTTCGAGTATGTTAAGTGATGATGAAGCTTTTAATGGATATTGTTTAGTAAGATCGATAGTATCAACGGCGGTACCAGAATCATTATCCAAATCAATTACTACTTTACTGGCGTCAGATTTAGTTCTTAAAGCTTCAAATATTAAGAATAATAAATAATAGCCAGGATAATACAAAAATATTTTTATATTTAAATATTAAATACGTACTCTTCTTATAATAATCATATTTATTAATACATCTTCTACAAACGTTCGCGTCATGTTGATCTTCTAATGTCTCCATTTTGGGGGAAATATTATTATGAAACCAAGTAATAAATTCGTTATCTAACTTTATCTTATGTTTCCTAGCAGCAACCATATCAAGCGATTTACGACGAAAATCAATTTTATATTCGTTACTCTTTCGTCTCCATTTCAGTTCTTTAGGAGGACAAGTACAATCTTCACCATATATTTTTGTGCATACTAAGCAAATCAAGCACAAAGGACAGGCATTTGGACGATATTTTAAAGAGTTCATTTTGTAAACAATAAAAAAAATGTGAAAAAAAATAAATAATTAACGTTAAAATTTTTATAAAAAAAAATTGTATTACGTGACACAATTTAACAATTTTATTTGTTTATATGACGTTCTGAAATAATTCGAATTTCAAATTTGTAATTCCGGCCGGAATTACTATATCAGTCTAATATGTCACGTGATTGCGGATAAAAGTTTAGCCACCGGGCAAAATTTAATACGCTAAAATTGGCCTTTTCTGGGCATAATAGATACGTTACACAATATTCCATATTAGGAAATATTTTTAATTCCGGCCGGAATTATGAGCTTGGCCGGAATTACTGCCGATCAATTATGGTCATGTGCGTATGACTGCGTATGACTGCGTATGACTGCGTATGAAACTTCGGAGCAAAAATGAATTGGGTGGTCCGTTATTTTTGCAAATAGCTGTAACAAGATGAGATGAGATAATAATGCGCGTAATTTTATAGAATAATGTTAGACGGATGATGATGTCATTAAATGTATTTTTAATTTAATGGTTACATTAAATACCGCATAGCCCCAAAAATAAGCATCCCTTGCCCACATTATGACGATTTTGGCCAGAATTATGAGGATTTTGGCTGGCATTATGTACAAAATGGTGCTTATTTTCGGGACTATACGGTATGCATAAATTTGGTATCCGGACTTTTCGCCAAAGTCCATTTCACCGAAACACATTTCGCCGAAGCAATTTCGCCAAAGGGATATTCTCTAAAGGGATATTTTGCTGAAAGGACGTTTCGCTAAATACCATTTCACTGAAACCCCATTTCACTGAATTCTATTTCGCCGAAACCATTTTATCGAATGGACATTTTGCTGAAAAATTATTTATTCCATTTGGTTTATATTTTATTGTTTTTATACTAAATACATAAGAAATCTTACTAGATAAATTTTTGAATTAGCAGATTTTTATCAAATTTATCTCGTTGTTTATAATACATTAATCTTTTTTTTTACTTACTTTTTCGTGAATAAATGTTTTCAGGAAAAT
>JADRCO010001363.1:0-19993 GCA_021464525.1 Rhizophagus sp. LPA8_4_AMF | reverse complement strand
ATTATAAGTCATAAAATTTTTATTAAAAATATCTTTTTTTATTTGAATTCGGCCAGGATAACGTAACGTCTAATGATGCCACTGGATAAAACTTCGACGGTAAATTATTCCATGCTAGACTGTTAGTACTTATTGAATATTTTGTACCATTGACCGTAAAAGCACAAATTCTTTCATTTATATCTATATGTGCTGTAATTTTTGCACCATCCGAATGGTGGGCAATAACTTGATCCTTTATTAGAGTTATAACAATACCTAATATCCCATCCGGTAGATTGACTTCCTGCAAAACTTTCATGACTAAAATTTTCTGATGCACATACTCCAACTAAGAAGAACTAAATAATAACAACTCATTCAAAAATACCTTTATTTTCAAGTATCATTTTAGTTCTGATATTTTGCAGTACATAAGGATAGTTTTTACATAAGGATAGTTTTTGGCACGTACAAAATTTTCATTATCCTCAATAATAGGTTTTGACCCACGTATTGATATCCCAAACATAATCAATCGAATTCAACAAAATTAATTGCTTTTCCTCGAATTTTCCATTTGAATCATACAGAAAATGCTAAAGCTATATCCAAACCGCTCGATACCATCAAACTTTCAATGTAAATTGATCTTTGCTTTGTTTTAAACTGCTTTGGAACTATATATCTACTGCTAAAGGTTGTATCTTACAAGTGAAATATACAAATCCAGGTATTGAAATTCGTTGTGGATATTGAGGTCATGATAATGCTCGTCGTCTATAATTTTTAGATTTTACTGACAAATATAAACAATACATTGCATTGATTCTCTTAAGATTCGAAAGAACAAATTTTGACAAAGAGGAATCAATCGGCTGCTCTTAGCAAATCATAGATGCAACGATACTTGTAAAATACTAGAATATTAATAACGAATTATCATTTATATTATGTTGTCTTCTAATAATACTGTATTTATAAAATTATTCATTTTAGTCGAAAATTAATTTAGGAGTGTTTGTATATTGTATCTTTTTAAAATATTTCATAAAAAAATTTTTTTTTTATTTAAAATGTGGTATTGCAGAATGACGCGTAATATAAATAAATAAATATATATAATAAATAATAGCAGTACATAAATATTTTTGTACCAAAATTAAAATGATTGAAATAAGCAATAGCAAATGATTTATTAATCGCAATAATAAACTTACACTGTTTATTTTATAATAATAATATTTACACGTATTACATGAGCTAATACTTAATGTTGTGAGTTACGAATATTCATATAAATGGATAAATATGAAAACTTGATAGGAATCAAAAACTTCAATAAATAATTTTATTTATATTTTATTAATGAAGAATCAACCACTATAGTACCTGAAATGTGAAATTATTACAAGTGATCACCCCAGTCGCGCCATTATAGCGTTTTATAAAAGGTAACCCAAGGTACCCCGGGTTACCTTTTATAAAACGCCATGATAGCGCGACTGGGGTGCAAGTGATATGGATAGTACTGAACGACGTAATCTCAACAATGTAATAAGTGACATAACTGAGATGTGATATGTTCATTTAGAAAATCTCGCAACCTTTTGGTTAGCAGATATCCTGATCATTTAACCATTTAAGGTGTTTGTCTAACTATTTGTGTCAGTTGGTGCGATTAGTGTGCGATTATATATTTTTACAATTGTCTACAGAGAGGCAAAAGTATTGATCTTGATATTGTACGACTAGTCTTCTTGATAGACATATATGGTGACACCATATAAACATATCAAGATACATACCCCAAACCTATCAAGATTGATACTTTTGCTACAGAGAGTGCAGAGTATAGTCTACTGGTCAATACTATACAATTGTGCTGATTTTATGCAATACTACTTATACTCTAATGTATAGCGATGAAATATAGTATTTTAATTATTTTGTGATTTGCATAGAGTTTACATCATCTTAATTAAATTTAAATTTGAAAATCTGAATAATCATGTGCATAATTTGATCATCATCTTAAATGACTTTAAAAAGTCACCAATGATTATAAGCCAAATTTTTTTTTTCTCACGAAAAGGGTATTTTCGGAAATAATACCAGAGTTCCTGTTTTGTTATATTATATAGTACAATGCAATATATACTCAACATGGAATGCTGAGTTTTGCAGTTCACAGTTTTGACTATACTGAACTCAGCTAGTCGAGTAGGCTCAATTGTGAAAGGAATTACCGAGTTGGTACTTTATCGTATGATTTTAGTTAAACAAAAAATCAGCCCAAAAATTGTATTACTCACGAGATTTCACGGAATGGTATAATTTTGATTGCCGGACGGGTTAATGGTTTTTCGATATTCAGGCCAATTTTTTTTTAATAAAGAACAATTAATAATTTTATTTAATTAATAGATTAAATTTAATTAAAAAAAAAAAATTCTGCTGGAGGTTTGCGATATCCATCGATCCATTAATAAAAGCGATTAATAATTTATTTATTTATAAAATATAAATATTTTTAAAATTGAAAAGTTTCGATCAGACTGGTTGATCAACTTTAGATCGGTTGATCAGGCTAGTCAAAAATGGGGTTTGTATTCCGAAAGATAATCTATAAGTTTCTCTTCTTAAAATCCTTCCTCATTTTTAACTCTGTGCCATAAATATTTATTTATCTTTATATTTTAAACATCAATAAAGAAAAAACATTAGTTTTTATGAAACAAATCCGGTAATTATTAAGTAAACAATAATACTTTTTCGAATATATTCGCTTCTTTCGTAACTTTGAAAATGGAGCGAAAATTTATCAAGAACATTATAATAGCTTGGGTCTTTTTTCCAGTCGTATAATAGTTTGTATGTTTTCAAATCTCAAATATTCAGATTACAATAATATTATTTCGATTATTTTTCAAAAAAAAAAACTAATTTTTTTTTGCGGATTTTTTCTTTAAAAGTCTTTTCTTATTGTTTATGCCGGGCTTTTTATCTGCTGTAAGGTATTGTACCATCTTATTCATCTTTTGGACAATAAATCGTTAATGATCAAATATTAAATTTGTTGGCTTGATGAATAACATTCTTTTTTCTATTTAGCTCAAACCGATGCTCCTCAATCACAGATACGAGTGTATAAGGTAACTTCTTACCTTCTTACTTGTATGAACAAAAATTTGATAGGTCTCTTCAATAATAATTGAATAAAAAATTATTATAAGTAAAATTTAGTAAAATTTAATATAATATCAACCACTTCTCCTTTTTTTGTAAAGTATTTGGTCAGCCTGATACCATATAAGAACAAATATATAACAATATAGCTATAGTTGAGTTTTTTCTGAATGATAAAATTTCTAAAGAAGAAAGAAGAAGAGAGTTTATTAGAAAAGCAAAGAAAGGAAATGAAAAAAAAATTCGATAATTATTACTCAAAAAAAAAAAATTTTTTTTCCTATGATAATAATTCAGCGATGAATTTCTCACGGATGCAGGTATGCAGTTCGTTTTGCAATTTTTTTTCCTCTATTTTTACCTTTATTTTTATATTTTCTTACCGAACTTTATTACTTTCTTTCTTTTTAGGCGAGTTTTCGGTCTCTTTGGACATAGAGCTTCGGAAGTTGATTTCCTACGACACTTCTTTTGTAGATCAGCGTCCTGGAATGAATCAGTAAGTTTCAGAGCATTTCATTTTACTCCGAAATTAAAGTTATTTTTTTAATTTGTTAATTTGTTTTTTTCTAAAAAAATAAAATTTTATTATTTTTTGTAGGTATCGGTAGAGTGAGTTTCTTGGATCTTGAATGGTAGGATCGTTTGAAACTTTTTTTTTTTTTAAAAAAAAAATATTTGATTTAGAGAAACTAATTATTTCTCCTTTTGTCAATTTTGTAGGCTTCGTCTTCGATTATCAGGTTGGCTCCTTGATAAGTTTCGAATTGAACAAAAAAGAAATTTTTTTTTTTAACGATACATTGCTAACGTTTTATTAATATTTTTTTTTTTTTAGGTTTCAGGTTCGATTGGACTCCCTCGGTGAGTTTTGATCCGAACTTTGAAGAAACCAAATTTTTTAGCGAAACGTCGCTAACGTTTCGCTAATATTTTTTTTAGGCTCAGGTTCGATTAGACGAATGGACTCCCTTGGTAAGTTTGAATTAAAATTTTAAACAAAAAAAAATTTGTTTTAACAAAACGTCGCAAACGTTTCGCTAATATTTTATTTTTAGGTTTCCGGTTCGATTGGACGACTGGACTCCTTCGGTAAGTTTGAATCGAAACTAAAAAAAGTTTTTTAACGAACCATCGCTAACGTTTCGTTGATTAATTTTTTCTTTTTAGGTTTCAGACTCCTTTGGTAGGTTCGAATTGAAACTAAAAAAAGTTTTTTAACGAACCATCGCTAACGTTTCGTTGATTAATTTTTTTTAATGAAGCGTCGCTAGAAATAGTAAGCTGCTCTTTTACAACTGCACATAATACTCTAAATTATTAACTTTACCATTTAGCAATTGGACGCGTTTATTATGAAAACAATTCTATACAGAAATCCAGTGTTTTGTTACCTAACCATCAAGTGATCATCATAAATTAGCCGTAAATTCTCATGAAGCGAAAGTGATATTTTAACACTTCGTGACTACTTCATTAATATAACATGCAATAACTAATTAGTTTCAAAATCTTAAAAAATTGGTCTTCGGACGCATCGCAAAAAAATACTAATAAATATTATTATAATAATTTTATAAGATGGATTAATTTTTAATGAGCGATTTTTTATGTTAAAACAATATTAATTTAATAAACGTGATTTTAATTTTTTTTTGAGTGAATTTTAGAAATAAAAAGTATTATCTGTTATGTATCAAATAAATTATAAAATATAAAAAAAATGAATAAGTATACGCATTAGCTAATATTAACTAAATATAGTAATAACTTTTATCAACATTTTCTTTGTTCATTCATTATTTTTTTTCTTTATCCGAATGTTAAAAAGTCCGGGAAAATGCAATTTATATATATATATGGAGTCATTTAAGTTATTTTTATATATTTGGAATCATTTAAATCATTGATCATTGTACATGCGCCAATCTTTTTTATCTGCATATCTGCATTGATTTGGAAACTAATTTAAATAAATTCGGAAATTCATTTTAACTAATTTGGAAGTTATTTTCAAATATTGATCATGGGAATTTTTCGTTTATTATTTTTTTTAAAAATAATCTTTTATTATTTTTTATACATTCAAAAAAATGTTAAAGTGGTTTTGTCTGAAAAAAAAATCAAAAAAACGGGCGAAAGCCAAAAGGGCTGATACTATAACTACAAAGAAACTAAACCTCACTGAAGAACGTCCGAAATTATGTGCTGATGAGATAAATACTTTTTCTTTTGAAAAAAAGCCAATAAACATAAAGGTTAAAGATTCTAATACGACATCTTCCTCTATCCCCACTTCATTCGCATCTGATTTAAAAAAATTAAATCTCACTGAAGAACGTTTGAAACGTTATGCTGATGAGGCAGATACTCTGTCTTCTGATATAACAATAACTTCTAATACAGAAAATGAATTAAAGACTAAAGTTACATTTTTGCGAGAAAAGGCTATATCCAAAACGCTCAATAACATCAAACTTTCAATGAAAGTTGATCTTTGCTTTGTTTTAGACTGCACTGATTCTATGGAGCCTTATATTGCTGCTGCTAGAGATTGTATCTTACAGGTGACAAACTACATTAAACATACAAATCCAAGCATTGAACTTCGGGTCGGTTTTTGTGGTTATCGAGATCATAATGATGGAGATGGTCGTCTACAATCTTTAGATTTTACCGACCAATATGAGCAATTTACAACATATATGCAAAGTGTATGTCATTACGGTGGTGATGATGCTCCAGAGGATGTTCTCGGAGGTCTCAATGAAGCAATAACCAAAATGGATTGGAAAAGTGTTACTCGTGTTCTTCTTCATATTGGTGATTATCCACAACATGGTAGAAATTTTACAGATTTGGCAGATAGTTATCCAAATGGTGATCCACATGGCCTAACCGCAGAAAGTGTCCTAGAGAAGATGCAATCAAAAAATATCCTTTACTTTTTTGGAAAAATTACAGATTTTACCAATACAATGCTTCGAATATTCCGTGGTATAATTGGTGAATTTCCAGTATTTGATCTTATAGGAGGAGATCCAATTAAATTAATTGAAAAATTTATTAAAGCTACCTCAACATCTATTACTTATGCTGTTTCGATGACCAGTACTATTGGAAGCGACTCCAAGGATATGTATTCTTTGCAACGAAAAAAACTTGATATGAATCCAAATGAGCCTGATTGGATTATTCTTCCGTTGCAAGAAGGAATAGTTATGTGGTATCCTATTCTTGATACTTTGGATGAACTTAAAGATCCAAACTATTTCAACAAATCGAATCTCTATTCTAGAAGTTTCATCTTTAAGATTGCCTCACAACCATTTTCTGCAGGTGCTGAAAAATATGCTTACTTTGCTCATGATATCGAAAGTAAACCAGCAAAAAAGATGGTGATAAAAGAATACCTTCATGGTTGCCGAAATGATTCTTTCGAAAAGTATATTGAGGCGATAGAAACCTCTACAATTGCATCTTTTCTCTCTACAGAATTTAATTTGATTGCAGAACGAAAAAATCTTCCTAAAGTAAAATTTCTCAATGTAAAACTTTTACGTTGTGGAACTATTGATTATAGTACTCGATATTATACTATTGAACCAAAACTTCATAATATAGAGTATAAACGATTTAATGCAAATACTGGTGTAATTACAGAACTTCGGCCTATCCTTGAAGCTTTTGTCCATTTCACGTATGAATACACCAAAGGATACTTAGTGGTTTGTGATCTTCAAGGAATTGAACTTACTAATGAGTTCTTATTAACTGATCCAGCAATACATTGTATTGATTCTTTAAGATTTGGAAGAACAAATTTTGGCAAAGAGGGAATCAATCAGTTGTTTTTGGCAAATCATAGATGTAATGATATTTGTAAACGACTAAAATTAAAACATATCAATAATGATATAGCATAAAGTATTGATTATCAGAAATATTGTCATATAATATTAGGAATTTATAGTTTGTAAATTTTTTTTGAAAAAATAAATTATCTGAATTTTTTGATCTTTATTAAATTTTTTACCAAATGGTGTTTAAAAGTGATAAAATAAAAACTGTGATGATACAGAAATTACATGTAATACATAAATCATCATTTATAAACATTTTAAAATAAAGGCCTAACTTGAATTAAATTATAAGACCGTTCCAAATTAGTCCTCTTTTTTTTTTGAAATAATATGTCTCGTGTCCGGAATTATAATAGTGCAGTAGGATGGACTAGAAGGTATGCGCGAAACTTTTATTAATCATTTATTTACAATGGTATCTTGATCCACATCATGCAAACTTAAAACGCGTGAATGTAATTTTCCAAGAGAAAAAGAAATGATTAAATAAAAAAATAATCTCTATTATATATAACATATTATGTTTATTTAATGTGATTGTTTAAATTATCCCTCCTCCCTATTTTTCAGACAATAAAACGGGTCCTTATATATAACGGAGAATATCTCTATGAACAGTTTCCATGGTATATTACGTCCCATTCTATTCTCTTGCTGAGAGATAACAAATGGTTCCGATATAAAGAAAACTACTTTACCCTAATAACTGTATCTCCGTCGTTAACAAAGAAACGGGAATCTCTTATAATTGATTAATTCAAATCGCTGCGAACGAGGTCTGAATCCCCCTTGTAAGATATAATAATTTCGTGACCCTTATCCAGTTGTGTTTATTTCTACTTTCTATTTTTCTATTATAAGGTATCTGTGAAACAATTTCGGATTTATTTATCAACAAGTAGTCATATCTGATGTATAACGATTAGACGATAATTATAATTATTTTCTGTTGTTATCCCGAGTGAGTCACGTATTCTTCCATGATTGAAGAATGCCATCATACGCTTAGCTTATTTGTAGAAATAGAAAACAGTTCGTTAACAGCCACAAATCGTATATAACTAGACAAAAATAGAAACACAATTATTGAACAAAGCAATTTACCTCTGGTGGTCTTTAGATTCATAAGCGTAAACTCTTAATATCCTGGAAGATAAATCTTCACATCTTCATCTCTGTAATACATACATATGTGTATAATCTTTGAATCGTACGCTCCACAAACCTTTCGAATATGGATCAGATATTTCTACAAACGAATAAAATCTCCAACCCTTTGCAAGCTAAATAACTATTAGTTAGTATAGTGTCTTGCTTTGTTAATCTCAATTGGAAACACGTGCTCGCCACAGGAAATCCCACTTCCGTAATACAAGTTCAAAGTAGATTTTGACATTCTTCTCATTCATTTTTTTCTTTGTATTTTAATCGTCCAAAAGGTACAAAATTTGGGCGTGACACAAGACGTAATTAAAAAACGTTCTATCAACGTTTTTTTTTTAAGTTTTGAAATAAACTCAACTCTTTTAAGTCGTACAAATATCTGAAGAATTAGGATTAAGATTAATATGTATGTAGTTTCGACCTTGCTGAACAATTTTCAATTTGACCAAAGTGGTGGTACACGGAATAAAATTTAGCCGCAATGAGTTACCGGCACCGTCACCCAAAATTTAATCCCACGTGACTTTGGCCGGCATTACCACACCCCCGAGAAATCTTAGCTGAATATTAGTAATAAATCACCCGACACGTACTGAGTATCAAATAATCAAAGGAATCTAATTTTCAGTTGAACAATCAAACATTTCCTATACTACCATGTCTGAAAGTGTGAATATATTGATATTCGTCTGTAAATGGCTAGGCACTCATTCAGATCCACAACATTTTGAAACCAAGAGAAATCATATAATTCAACATGACATCAATTCTTGCAACAGTTCAATTTCAGGAGACCCAATTTATACATGTCCATGGAAAGGTTGCAATAAATATCAAAGTAGTATTATTAAATTAAGGTATAAAAATATGTCAAGTATTTTATGGCTTTGTTAGCTCCGTCGATTCTGTAGAAATAATAGTAATTATTATTGTATTTTATAGAGCATTTACGTCGACACGCTCAACTAAAACCATTCAAGATAATCAATATTTTATCTGTTACTTTGTTTTGTAAGTACAAGTGTGACTGATATAATCACGTTGACCTTTTTATTTAGTGTCCAATTTGCAATCGTTCGCGATTTGGTTCTCCCAATGCGCTAAGCCAACACTTGATTATGGTCCAAAATGGTAACGTTGTGGAATATGACACCGATGATGATGATACATTATCTGATGAAAATCTAGAATTGAATTTAGGTATGTTTCCACCATTCTTTCCAATCTAGCGTGGATTGCAATTAGAATTTACATCGAAGTTGAGTTAAAACCATATCTTTTAATTATTTTAATTAAAAACAATATATCATCATTAAAAAACTATCCATGATGAATTGTAATCCCACTTGTCTTAACTTGTGTTCTTTCCCTGTTGAAGGAAAATCCAAAGATAAAACGATGTTCATGCGAAGAAAGAAATTATATCAATAAGAAGTACAAATATTTAGTACCTAAGAAGAAGGAATAAGGATTTCAATTATCAGTGAACATAAAGATTCAATATCATATATTTCATAATTTTTTTTATTCAGGGAACAAATAATGGTATTTTTTTACTATCAAAAAGAATTTATTAGGAATTCAAAAAAAAAATATCCGATTTTGTGTAGTTATATTAAAATCTTGTGAGTAGAATATGTTTTGGTTAGATGAAGAATGGAAATCTTTGTAAAACAGTATGAAAAAGCGATAAATCATCTTAAGAAATCAGTACCAAAAATTTCAAAATGGCTGAAATAAATTACAACGATTATTATTATCCGTTGAATTCCAATTTTAAAATAGTGTGCTGAGTTTTTAAAATTGATTATTAACCAAATTAATATAAATTATATCTGCTATAGTTATGGAAATTTGCTTTATATAGTGCTAAACTCCGTCAATAAATCACATACAATACATTGATTATGCAGTTTATACATGTGGTTTATAAATTATTAAGCTACAATCATATGATATATGATATAATAAACTCTTAATAAAGCTTCAATAGCTGAGAATGAAAGAAATAATTTTATCTGATAAAAGGATAAACTTTGGTGTCACCATAAAATAATATAAAAAGGGTAATTTTTTGAAATATTTTAAATATTTTAAATTCAAATCAAATAATTTTTTTTATTTGAAAAAATTCTATTCTCTTTTAAGATGCCTTTACCTTCATTACCCGATGAGTGTTTTAATAATGTACTCTCCTTCCTAAATAGGAATACCTTACATAAATGTCTATTTGTAAATAGATATTATTGTAAACATTCTATTCCCATAATTTGGAGAAATCCTTTTAAATGGTCATGTACCAAAGGTTTTCTATTAATAAAAACTTTACTCAAATGTCTTAATGAGGATGAGATTACTTCATTAATTCCTTATGGAATAAATATTACTCATCAATCTCCTTTATTTGAATATGAAAAATTTGTAAGAAAATTTGATCATTGTAATTGTGTAATAAGTATACTAGAATGGCTTAAATATGAAATAATAGTAGTAGTTTCTACATTTGAACACGACTTTATAATTCAAAAGTTGATAGACGTTATATATCATATGTTTATGAGAGCAAGATCAAACTTAAAAGAATTCGTCATTTTCATGGATTATGGAAGTTATGATCTACCAAATATTTCCACTTTTATAACTTATAATCCAGGAATTACAAATTTAAAATCTTTAAAAGTGGAAATAGTAAGTTATTCTATAAGAAGTCAGAATATAATTGAATTTTTGAGAACATTGTCTAAAGTCTGTAATGGAATCATTAGATTTAAAATATGGATATTACAAACAAGCAATGAAATTCTTGCACCAATTTTAGATATTATCAAATCACAACCTATAAATAATTTGTCTATTTGTTATACTTTAACTCATAATTTAGAAGATATTTCTAAAACCATTATATACACCTCCAAATTTCGATCAAAAACTTTAAAAAGGTTAATATTTGATAGAATAAGCTTTAAAGATGCTGATTTTTTATTGATATCAAAATTAAAAAATTTAGAATATCTGAAGATTCTTTATTGTAATGATTTCACAGTAAAACATTGTGAAGATTTATCTAAGAGAGAATTTCATCTTAAAGGATTAACATGGTTACATAATATTGATAATGATGATATATTACAAGTTATTGTAATGATAAATTCACTTTGTAGTGGAGCATTGATTGAATTATATTCAAATGTTGTTACTAGTGAAACAGTTAAAATAATGAGAAAATCTTGTCCAAATATCAACTTTTTAAGAGTTAAAATCTTATCAGGATCATTTTATCTTTCAATAATTCCATTAATTTGTGATTTAACATCATTAAAAACTCTAGATATACAAGTTGAAATTGAAGTTAATAATCAAGTATTACTTAAATTCTTGGGAGATTATTTAACTTCAGTTGAAAATTTATCATTTAATTTTGATTTATATAATATTTGTTTACCTAAAGATTTCGAATATTTTACTAATAATTGTAAAGCAGATTTAAAAAAATTATCTATTAATTTAAATGATAATAATCTTTCAAGAAAGGAATTTTTAAAATGTATAGATAATTATCAAAGAGTTCATAATTCTTTAAAGATATTGGAAATTAAACAATATAATGTTCATTGGTCATATGAAGAAAGGGAAATCATTAGGTCATTAGAAAATCAAGGTATTTGTCTTAAGAAGTTGGGAGATTAAAATATTCTTAGGTGTATATTTTATAATTGGAATAGTCAAATAAGATATTGTTATGCTTTATGCTATTAAATATGGGACAACTAAATATTCTGAATATCTTTTGAACAATAAAAATAATCTGGGGTTATTAATCTAGAATATTATGCATTTCATATTTTCATCTCATTAAAAAAAATTTTAAATGAACCAATTTTATTATATACATGACAATAAATAGTTGGCTACATTTATTTATTGTTATGCTGAAATTTTAATATGAAAGTGAACAAATTCTGCTATTTTTTCGCAATTTTTTATTAAACGACTTCACTAATGTTTTGAATTTTGTGATAACAATTTTATTTTTCTATTTCCCTTGATAATTCTTCATCAAATAAATTTTGTTTCACTTTCTCTCTTTATACTTCATGCTTAATTACTCATATGTTACTAAAGTTTCTATTGTATCGTCATATTCTTCATCAAAGTCATTTTTTTTTTTAATTTAAAGAGTTTAAAATTTGAACGCACCTGCGTTTGAACGCACCCCACGGCATAAGTCAAAAATGAAGTTCTAAACCCTTTTTGTTATAATATATAAAGTTGTAGAGGAGGCAAAAATACACATATAGTATGAGGTTTTAAAGTTTTTTTTTATGTGTATAAGTTATAAACTGCGTTTATTCAGAAATTCTTCGGTGTTACGTGATAAAATGATGGGTGCGTTCAAACGCAGGTGCGTTTTTTTTAATCCCTAACTTAAAAAACGATAATTAAAATTATCCAACAGATTAATGTTTTTATTATTATTGACTTTATTAAATTTTTTTTTTTATTAAAAAGTATACATTTAACTAAATAAGTTGAAACAATCAAGCTATGACAAAAATATAAGAAAAGTACATTAATACATTAATAAATATATAGTCTAATACTAAATCAATCAAATCTGATCTTTTGGAATGTGGTAATTACTAGATAGTTATTATCTCTGATTAGAACTAACATGTGAGTAATGATACATATATAGTACATTAAAAAAGACAAATAATGTATTCAGTGACATATTTGCATACTTCTTGTCTCATTATTTGATGAATTAAAAGAGGCATTGGAGAGACTCTTAGTCTCATAGGATGTTCTTTTAGGTCTAATTAATTTTCTGGAAAACCAACAATTCCTTAGGTCAAATTTTGAAGTACACTAATACACCTGCAATAATGTCACAGAGAATTGTTGGTACAGATATTTATATTGCATAATCTATTAAGTAACCAATGTAATTCCATTATATTTTCAATATATCATATGGAATAAATTGTTGCATATGAAGTCTTTTATTCTTGTACTTTGTATTTACCTATAATTAAGCCAATGATTATAAATAAAATGGCTAAATCAACAAGTAGGATCCTATTAAATAAGTTTAAAAAAATTATGATATTTAAGTGGAAATTTCAACAGTAGATATAAATAAAAATGAATTATAAATAAATCAAAACAAATCATACTCCTTTGTTATATTATATCCTATCATACTCAAACTCGAGTTGTACTCTGTGCATTTCGGTTCAAATTTGTAGTATAGCTATCACTTTTATATCAGCTGAATGATGGGAGACTCCACTAAACCCAAAAATATATACAGTTAACCCACTATATAGTTACCTTCTATAAACACATCCTTATAAGCATATTTACATTAGCCCAAGTTGCTAAGTCACATCATAGAGTATGTTATAGTCTCACCATTTATTTTTTTTTTGTGTCAAAAGTGTAGCTATATGGAGTTTATTGTATATTTCTCAATTCGCCAAGGTTATAGAAAAAATGTATTTAAATAATTTAAATAAAAGGAAATGTACAATTTATAATTATTTGAAACAATACATGACTTAATTTATCTCCTAATCAAGTTTTTTTTGTAACACACAATTGGCATTTTGAATACTGCAATTCATTTTAATTGTAATTTTTTTTTAGCTATCAAATTTATTTAATCACATATTTTATTTTAATTGTTGTATTTTATTGGTCATCAAATTTATTGCCAATAAATTGATTTTTTACCAATTAAGGCTAGGAGAGTTCTATTTTTATTATGTCATGATGCAACTCCTTGACCCTGACGCAGCTTATGGGAAAATATTATTATCGTTAATTTTTAACGAATAAGTTTAGTTATTTACTGACTTAGTTTAGTATATAAATGGGTTATCATCCGAATAACTTTTTTATCATCCTGGATATACTAATTGGTCCGCCAGTTTATAACTGGGGGAAAATTTCCTAGATACCAATTAGTAGCCAGGTGATAATATTATTTATTTTATTTATTTCTCAGACTGGAAAACAAAGTGGAGTTTAATACAACTGGAGGATAAAAAGACTATCCTATAAGAATAAGTTCTAGGAGATAACTATAACCCTGCAAGCCCCCGCCACACTCCTGCTTTTGGTCCAGGTCCACTTATTTTTTAACGAATTTTTAATCCGTTTATGTTTAAGTAGTGTACTAGTGTACTACATTATATGATCACGTGACCAATTTTCCGCTCATTAAAGTTTTTCCGATTACTCCAATTTCAAACAAATATAAATTCAAGCATTCATATATTTAATAAAGGAATGAAATTGGAAATAAGGCATTAAAAATGTTAAACAATCAATTCAATCAGAATTATTATGTTCTGTAGGTTTAGGATTTAATCATTTAGGATTGTTTGATTTATTGAGTTTGTACACAAAATTATTTCATGTTTATTTTAATGTTTCACGCTAAAATTGTTTTAACCTCACTGAAAACTTGAGCGGAACTTAACGGACGAACGTCATGTGATAAGAAGCTTCATTTTTTAAATTATTTCCCTACCGTATAATTAACTAAAGTAATATAGTTATTATAATAGTAGTTGAATTTTTATGGAAGAACATGGTTTAGGTTAACAGACTTTTAATTAAATACTGTATATTCAAAATGTTTAGAAGTAGTATACGGTAATAAAGTCATAATTTAATTTTTTTGACAAGTAGAATTCATTATACATTTAATAATATTCGTTAAAAAAATTGCGGTACCATTATACATTACAATACTAATTGTTTTAAGAATTTTACATCCAGTTACATGATAAAATCGAAATAGGGTTTTTTCATTATAATAATCTGAAAATTAAACTAAATAAGAATTAATAATGATTGTAAGGTTATTTGTTTAATGACTTAGGATGGAATTAATAATCTATTCCAATATACAGTACAACAAAATTAATAAAAAATCGAGTTTAGAATTAGAAAATGTACATCAATCCGTAAATAGGTTGTACGAATTTTATATAGGGCCGGAATTTACACAATGAATTATGACAATCAAAGTTATCAAACCGACATTAATTAAAAAGGAATGTTCTACATCAATCATTCTGTGCAGCTAATTGCGCCATACTTTTTTAGATAATTTTAATGAAATTTCATTTATCTGTCTGCGTGTAACTCTGATAATATGTACCAAGTGTTTGATCAACATCAAAAGATATTCTTTTAGGAATATTTTTCTTTTTTAATTTGCCTAATCAAAAATTCTAGAAATCCATCTTTAATTACAATGAAAAAATCATTTTGATCATCAGTTTCAGAGTCCATAAAAAGTTATTGTACGATTTGAAATTTTTGATTGATGAATGAACGATGAATGAACAAAATGCATGATTCATTTAATGATAACCGAATAAGGATAAAAAACAAAAAATAGATGAAATTAAGATAAGCGAAATTAAAAACAGTATCACTTGAAAAAAAAAAAAATATTATAAAAAGGGTAATTTTGCGATTAACCGTGAAATGCTTTTTTCAAGATAATGCTCTTTCCTTTACAATTTTTTTACAACAAATTCCACTATCCTTTCCTTACCTTTACCTTCATCACTTTGTCACTTTAATTACCGAGTAGCGTACTCTTTAATTAATATAGACATCCTTCTGTTCGGAGGAACCCTTTAAATCATTAACTTACAACAACAATACATCTTCATCAACCTCATTCATTCGAGTAAATTATTACTAGGAATTTGCATTGTACGTAGATCATGGAAAGAGAACGTTAAATCGTTTATATTACTATTAACTTAAATGATATGATAACAATGAATCATCACCATAATCAAAAGTAGGTTTTGAAAAAAATGGAAATTGTAAATACATACATTCAACATGTCCATCTTCTAATAACTTGTTAGTGAGAACGTGTTACAAAAGATATAACACACTATCAATCATCGAAGAAAGCTGATTCAACAAATAATGGCTTAATATTTAGTGATCCAATAACAAAAAAATAATATAAAGAGAATATTATTTAGGAAATACTCACGTAATTATGTGGTTGAATTACAATCAATAGTTTTGTCATTTAGTATTAGATTATAAGTAGTACTTATTTATTGAATGGCGGATATAAATTGTATTTGAGAAACTTGTAACAGGATATTAAAGATGTTAAAGATTCAGAATAGTCTTAAAAAAATAACATCCAATAATAGACATGAAAGGAAAATAACTTAATATTTATTTGTTTGAAGTCAATGGAAATTAAGACGTGCAATTATTAGGAATTGAAGCAGCAGTAAAGCATCCAAGTAAAGCCATAAATAAATCCAAATTATTGCATAATAATATTTTCCATAGGTATTTCATTTAAAATTAATTAATGCTTCTCCTTTCCATGTTTTATAAATATTTCTATTTATTGTTTTAACAAATTGTACTAGAGTTAAGTGTAATTAATTCTAAAAACCAATTATAATCTTGTGGATAATTTAACAAATTTAAAATAAGGAATCATAAAAATAATTGTTGGTGTTGATTAGAATATTGAGAATTTTTAAATTATAATATAGTAACAATGTATTAAGTGTATAATTACAATTTAATTATACGAAGTAAAAATTATAAAGCTATCATTAAAGAGTTAAAATAGGTTTAATATGTAGAATATTTTCACATAACTTGTATTTATACTAGTTTGAGGATATCATAAAAAAGAAATAAAAGAAATGTAATTTATAAATGTAAATTATATTAAAAAATAATAAATATTCATTTAATAATGATGTTGTGAAAAATATTTATGTTTAAATAAACGTGATAATATTTTACTTAAAATCCATGCTTAAGTCTTTGAATCAATAGAAGGTAAAATATTTAAATAAATGTGTATACAGTATACATACAAGTGGTAATATTCAACGTTATATGATCCGTACATAAATTCACTTGATATAGAAGATACAGAAGGTAATACGTAAAAGAATTAGTGACTTGCAACCACAGAAGAACTTTTTTCTCTTACACTAAAGGTGAAAACTAAAGGAGAAATCATGTTATTTCCGAAATCATGGATTTGATTAAAAGTATATTTTCAGGATGAACACTTGACGGTGTTGCTGATGTAAATTTTAGTTTTTATAAATCAACATTATCATGTTTTTAAAATACAAAAAAAAATCTGCCAGCATAATTTCGGCCAGTTTAATTTCGGCCGGAATTAAGGCGATTTTAGCCAGAATTACGAAAATCCGTGTTCACGGTCATTTGCATCTAGATTAAGGTATTTGAAAGTTTAATTATTAAAGGATTTATTAATTTTGTAATTATCAAAGATTTTGCATAATTGACATTCAAAAATTATTTTTATTTATGCATCTTATAAGTATTTAAAAAAATTTAGATGGCGTTGTGGCGGATATTTGGCAAAAACCTGCTGCGCCCTCAGGACTTATAAAAACATGTGATATCAATTAAGCTTTTAAAAAATGTCAAATAATAACGCGCCTTAAACACTGGAAAATTGGTTAGACGCAAGATTTTGGTACAAAATTTTTTTTAGGGCTCATTTTTGAATGTTCACTAAAAAATTTGAGGACAAAAATAAAAATTTGGTGACTAAAATAAATTTTCTCATGCACGTTTTAGATTAAAATAAGTAATTACACAAAATCAAGTGATGGTATATAAACAATTAAATATATTGTCATCATATTAAATCAATCATCAGTCATCACGAAAAAAAAAGTAAAAGTTCGCAATATAATTACAAGGTAAAATATAAATTGAATTACAGATAATTAATTTTCTGTTTTACACGATTCATGATTGTAGCATACTGTAATCATGGTAATAAATTAAATATTTTAAAATATCTCCATGTGAACCCTAATGCGAATATTATTCAAGTTCCTCAAATTGGCCAGCAAAATACGCAACAGACTTTAGCGACAATGCAGCAAAATATGCAAGTAATGCAGCAAAATATTCAATTAATACAGCAAAACTTACAAACAATACAGCAAAACATGCCTACAATTCAGGATATCCAAACCATGTATGTTTTTTTTTTAAAAAAAAATTATACTAGCTTATTAAAATGTGATACGATAAACATATCTTTTTCATTATTTTAGGGATATGCGGGCCCATTGCAGATCGATCAATTCATGTATCTCTAGTGACAATGAGTCCGTCCTCGCGCTCCCCAGTTTTCAAAATACATACCCTAATGCATTCCCTGCTGACGTCCGCCATCTTCGTGGTTTACCTGGTCTGTATAATTGTACATCTGTAATTTAATTGGTTTTCTTTTTTTTCATAATTAATTAAATCATTTTTTTTAAAAAATATAAAGAACAAAATTTAGATGCTCTGTTAAATTTTTATGGTTTACAAGTAGGGATGGAATCGGTTCAAAATGAGTCGACTCGAGTCGATACTGGAACCGATCTTAAATTTAAAAGATTCTGGGTCTCTTGGGCTTAAAACTACTTTTAACCATAATAACCGTTCTGGACTTCGAACCGATTTTGAACTGACTTCAAGAACCGACTCAAATTGAGTCATCTGACGATTACATACCAACTATCATTTGAAGGCCAATCAAAATTTTTCTGATTGATCATCATCACATGCTCTACTTGTGTCTTAAATTTGATGCACGTAGCTCATTTTTTTATTTATTAGAGCCGATGTGGAACCGAATTAGAACCGATGAACCGATTTCCATCCCTATTTACAAGTGACTGGAGTACTCGAAACCAAGCAAAAGCGTCTTGCTGAATACTTGGGCATAAAATTACTCTAAAAAAGGCTAGTTTATCAAGTTTTACAATTATTGCTTTTTCCTCGATTAAGAATGATGTTACAATTATACATACGTATATATATTCTAGCAATAAAAATTACACATCACTAACATGTAAATTCTAGACAATTACAAATATTCTTATCAAATTACCATGTTTACCATGTCATCGTGCAGTTTGGATTTGTCTATCAGATAATTCTGAAATATAATTCATTTTCTTGTCTGGTAGTCAAATCATCATGTATAGTAAGTAATAAATTACGCACATCAATAGTTGCGCCATTTTTTTGAACCATGGTGACCCGTGAGTGGCTGTGACCCTAATACTAAGTCCGATTTTTGACTGACTAAATTCACAGTGCCACCAAAATAGTGGGAAATTTTCCTTTGACTATGCAATTCACTAATAGCATTTTCACTATGGATGGTACATAATATCAAAATAAAATCTTCCGAGCTGATGATTACTGTTTCGAACTTGGTCTTAATGGACTGTTCGAAATTTTTTGTATTAGATACCTAACATTAGATACCTGACTCTAGTCAAGCATCAATCATGATGGCTATCCTGAAATAACAATGAATACGTATCATGCCCTAGAACTACTTGAAGTTACCTTTGCCTTTCTTAGTAGGAAAGAACTCTATAAGAGTTGCACCAGAGTAAACAAGTAATAGAATTCCGTGTCTATGCGTGGCACCCCATGTATTCGTGATAACATTATTCTTCATCTATATGACTGATGTTCATAATCTTTATGAACATATGTACGGATTTTAACCCAACCTTAATTTTTGTCACAACCCTAAGTGACGGCCATAATACAACTTGATTTTATATTTATCACATTTTTTTATAAACAATAATTTATTAAAATTAAATAAATATATTTTTTTATTTATATATGTTTATTATAATAATTGGTAATTTTTTTATTAATATTTAATAATTTTGATATTACTTTGCAAAATCAATGTATTTATTATAGCAATTAAT
>JADRCO010001362.1:0-19997 GCA_021464525.1 Rhizophagus sp. LPA8_4_AMF | reverse complement strand
TTTTCGTATGTCATTTTAAAAAAAAAAAATTAACAAAAAAAAAAAAATAAATACTTTAAAAAAAAAAAATTCTTATTCTCTATTTTTTTTCCCTAAAAAAAAAAAAAGGTTAAAAAGAAGTAAGCTTAACTAAAAACAACTTCGAGTTAAAAAAAAAGAAAAAATATTTATATATATTTTTTTTTTTTACTTTCACACAGTTTTGATTACTTTTTCTTTATCTTTTTTTTTTCGTATGTTATTTTTTACGAAATCTCTTTTTTAAATAACTTGGTTTTTTTAATGACTATAAAGACCAAATAATTTTTTGACTAGTTTTTTATTATCTCGTCTCGCTTTTTCTTAAAGAAACTCTTTTATACGAACGCTTTTTATTACTCTATTATCTTCTTTTGTTAAGCCTGAGTTGTGTAAAAACACCGGCAAGAAAAAAAAACAACAAACAGTAAAGAAACAAACCAATCAAATCAAATCAATTTTTTTTTAATCAAAGAATTAATCAGATTTAACTTAGGAAACGATAACAAAAAAAAAAAATCTTTTTTTTTTCAAACGACTTTTTTAATAACGACGAAAATGGTTTATAATAATATTCCAATCGATTTCAATGACCCATCGTCTTATCATGAGATTTGTTCTATGGCGACCCCCATTTCAATCATCTCAAATTCAACATCCTATAATCATCATCATCAAAAGGAAGCCCATTTTGAAAATTATCTTATGGGTGGTCCAAGAATAAATTCTTTCACTGAATTACTTTCCGCTGATAATATGATGGAATACGGTATAATGACACAAGCTACGACCTGTTCATCACCCGAGAGCGATTACATGTACAGTATGGATGATTCAAAGATAAAGTTGGAGTATTCCGAACCTTTTGATATATCATTCCTTAATATGTCAAGAAATTTAAGTTCTGATTCTTGTCCTGATCTTACCGCTTGTAATCAAAATGCTCCACTTACTCCGATCGATTCACCTCATGATCAATCACCTATTTTAACTTCTACTTGTTTATCATCAATCTCTTCACATCATCAATTTCAACAACATAATAATATTATGAGTGAAGAAAGAGATATGATGACTAATCAAGTTATGATCGAATCTCCACAAACAACGACGACGAAACGTAGGGGTCGTAGATCTACCTCTTCTACAACAAGTTCAATTTCAGGGATGCAACTTCAAGAACCACAAGAATATCAACTCATGAGTTCATCTTTACCTTCTCCACCACAAAAAACTACCGGTAAATCAAGAGGAAGACGTATGACAAACAAACCAACAAAACCTGGAACTAAATCTTTCGAATGTACTTATGCCGGTTGTGGTAGAGTTTTCAAAAGGTCGGAACATTTAAAGAGACATATCCGATCAATACATACCCTTGAGAGACGTAAGTTTAGAAAATCATCATTCTTCTTTACCCATTAGTTGAAAATTTTTTTTAACAATTTTTTTTTCCTTTTTTTAGCTTTCCATTGTCCGCATCCACATTGTACAAAAAGATTTTCAAGATCTGATAACTTAAGTCAACATGTACGCGTACATCGACCAAATGGAAAAGAAAAGAACGCTTCCGCAAGAACGTTTAGTAATTTTACTCCATTTTTGCAAACGTACCAACAGACTGGTAGCCTTCAATCGTTACAGCAACCTTAAAATAATCTTATGAAATTCAAACACATCGAAAAAAGTGTAACGCAAACAAAATTTATAATGTAATATTTTTTTTTACTTTCGTTCGATTTTATTTCTCCTTAATTCTTACAACGAACATTTGTGGAATAATAACTGTTTGGCGTGGAAAAATATGCGTATGGAATATATTATAGTACAACAACAACTTATTAATAATTTACTATGCTTAAGATATTTATAAATATCTTTTTCATGAAATCATTTTATTATTTTTTTTTTTTCATTTTCTTCGTAAATATTTTTTTTTCTTTTTTTTTTTTTTCATTATTATCTCGTGATAAAATTTTGTATAGTTTTTTTTCTTTTTTTTTCAAAAAATTGTTATAACCCGTTATATGATATTTTTATGTATAGTTTCAAACGCTTTATACTCTACCTAATCCAAAAATAACGAACTATTATTCTTTTTCTTGTTATTTTTTTTTAGTATTTACTTTATTTCTCTTTTTTTTTTTACTACGAATTTTTTTACTTTTAGCATTTTTTTTCTGTATATCTTTTTTTTTTGATGATTTTTGGTGTTTTAAGATAAAAATCCAAGTGATTTTTATCAAATAATCTAATAATAATCACCACAATTATCACTTTAGGTTTTTTTTTTTCGGTTAGTTATCACTTTTATATTTTACCAAACATATCACAAGAGCACAAAAAGAAAATATAAAATTTTCTTTATATTATAATATTTCATGTCATAATGTCTAATAATTATATTTCAAAAATCATAATTTTTACACCACAACATTTTTATAGCATTATAGTTTTACTACTACGTACATATTACCTTAATTTTTTTTTTCCAAATCACCATTATATTTTTTACATTATCATTTTTTTAGTAGTTTTATTTTATATAATAATTTTTTTTTTACGATAAAAAGAATTTTATTTTTATTTTTTTGTGCTTTTTTTTTTTGTGAATGTGGTTTCTATTTGTTTTTTTCCAATAATTTTTTGTCTCTCAATTTTTTGTATAGTGAATTTTTTTTTTCAAAAAAAAAAAAAAAAAAAAAAAAAGTGCAAAAAAAAAATTTTTTTTAAGGAAAAAAAAAAAAAAAATTTTATAATAAATTCAAATAACATACACAAATAGTGAAATGTGATATTTTATTTTTTACCGAAAAGAAAAAAAAACGAAATTTATCTTTTTTTACAATGAATTTAAGATTTACCCATATTACCTACCATACACGTATATACAATACAAATACTTACATACTGTACATACTCTCGTAGAATTATGATGATGTCGATTTTTGACATTTTTAAAAATTATAATTGTAATTGTTTCCAAACAATCAAACCTTATTTTTTTTTTTTTATTATCGACGATTCATTGATTACAAAAGTGCTACCATACATTTTACCATCAAAAGAAGGTATTCAAAATGGAATGGTAATAAGTGAAAAGGAAAAAATTGAATGAGAAAGAAAAAGAATATTAAAAAAAGTAACAAATTAAACTATAATTAGAGTATAATAATGTATGGCAAATTTAATTTGTGATCACGAATATCTAGAATATCTAGACAAAAAAAAAAAAAAATCTTTTCATTTTTTTATTTTATTTTTTTTTTTTTTTTTTTTTCTAAAAAAAAAAATTTCCGAAAAATCGGAAACAAAACTCCGCATTACATAAGTATGAAGTTTTTGTACAGTCTGTACTGTACTGTATGATGTATGACATGTATGGACATGTATGGACATGTATGGTTGAATGCGATTAAGTGTTAATGAGAGTTGTTTTTGTGTTGTGTATGTGCGCGTGTAAACATATTTTCAATGCCTCAATGAAAAAATCTTTTTTTTTGTAATGCCAAGTCAAAAAAATGGGTATCAGAAAATCGGTATTATCGGAATAAATTTTTTTTAATAGAAAAGAAGTTATTATTATGATATTCAAATATTCAAAATTCTAATGAGTAATGACCCTGAATAGTTTTAACCTAATATGAAATTAATGAATTATAAACGCGTACTACGGTATATCGGTGTATATATGCTTTGTTATTAGGAAACAACGGCACAATGAAGGCACGGAAAAAAAAAGCATTTTTTTAAAAAAAAAAATTCGGTAATATGATTATCCATTATAATTTATTAAACAAGAAAAAAAAATAAAAATAAAAATAATAATAATAATAAACTCATTACCTCATTTACCTCATTACCTCATATAGTTTACTAGAAACTAGCTAAAATAAAAACATGTTATTTGGTACATATGCACAATAAAAAAATATGTAATAAATGTAAATTTAAAATTAATTATATAATTGGATTTAAGCTAATTTTAGAGAGATTTTATTTACGGAATTATGATAGTAATTAATTCCGCCCCACAAAAAATTTTTTTTTAAAAAAAAAATCATTTAGTTTATCGTATTACATAATTATATAATCTAAAATGTAAACAAAAAAATAAACATTGAAGATTAAAAAATATATAAATATATATATATATATATATATGTATGTATATATATATATGTATGTATATATTACAATTTTGTAATTTTGTAAATATATGTAAATAATATGTACATGCTTTATACAACATATGATTGCTTTAAATAGAGATTGATACTTTATTATAACATGTAATTTTTCTTTTCAATCATATATATTTATATTTTTTTTTTTTTTGTGTTATCAATCTTTTTTTTAAAAAAATTAAACATTTTCCTTTTTTGAAAGTTTCATTTCTTTAGTAAAGAATAAACTAGAAATTTCTCACGATGATACGT
This sequence comes from Rhizophagus sp. LPA8_4_AMF, assembly GCA_021464525.1. Taxonomy (NCBI): domain Eukaryota; kingdom Fungi; phylum Glomeromycota; class Glomeromycetes; order Glomerales; family Glomeraceae; genus Rhizophagus; species Rhizophagus sp. LPA8_4_AMF. The sequence goes on along the minus strand of JADRCO010001362.1, from coordinate 15,540 downwards.
ATACACATGATGTGTATTATTATATATGTGTAATGTGTGATTTGTAACAATATGTACTTATATAATTAGTATGTACTTGTATAACATTTAAAACACTGTAATGTATAAACAGAGTTACATTGATTTTTTTTTTTTTTTTTTCTTCCGACCCTTTAATTTTTTTTTTTTTTTTTTTTTTTTTTTTTTTTTTTTAAAAAAAAAAAACTTTGTTTTTCTGTTATGACGATAAAACTTGCTATGACCAAAAGTCAAAAGGTCAAATGTTCTTTTTTTTTTAACTATTTAAAGAAATTAATTATTTTTTTGTACAAAATTGATGACAAATTTATTTCTTTCTCAATCATTTAAATAAAGGTAGGTTTCAATAATAAATAAAAGTAATGATTTGCCAAGAATAATTAAAAAACCTTATGACTATCTTTTCATTCCTAATATAGATGTTTTTGTGACAAAAAAAACAAGATAAGAAATAATGTGGCGTAAAAAAATGTAAAAGAAAGAGAAAAATAACTGTTTTTAATTAATTCTTTTAAAAAAAAATCTTATTGTAATAATATCAAGATTTTAACAAGTTTTTTTTTTTTTTTACATCGGAATATTAGGTATTTCCGCGTGTTTCCGGTATAACCGATGTTTCTGTTAAACCGCATGTTCCATTAAACCGCATATTCCGTTTGACCTCATGTTTCGGGTTGACTTTTTTTTCCGAATGGAAAAATAATAAATAAGAGATTAAAGATTGATGTCATTACATCGTACATTAGTAATACATAAATGTCATTCATGACATTCATGAATTCAGATTATAAATTTACAAACCGGCTATAAGTGATTATAATCCGATTAAAATCCGACTATTTTGTAGGATAATAAATAAAAGTTAGACACAGTAATTTATTAAGAGACTTTTGTTAAGATTCGATCAAATTATTTGATAAATAAAAAAATTGACTAAAATCAATTAAAGTTAAAAAAATTTTACCCCACACACATTAAGGGAGTTTATGTTTACTCTTTATTAAACAATAATGTGTCTTTATTTTTTTTTTTAAAAGGGTTAAAAGATATTTTGTGTTATACTTTAATTCGATTTTTTCTTTTTAAGATTAGAATTCATCATTTTAATCAAACTAAATAGGGAAAATAATGAGGTAATATTAATTGTAAAATTTAAAAAGAAATTTAGTAATAATAATTATTACACAAAATGTGAAAAATTATGGGCGCAATTTTTATATATTTTTTACACGGTGTTTGGTACAACTTGAGGTCATTTGATTTCTTTTTGAAAGTATTATATTTTGATATTTAAGGTATAATTTGATATTTAAGGCATAATTTGATATTTGATATTTTGATATTACAAAGGTATTGATATTATAAAGGTATTAATATTATAAATATTATAAAGTATAAATATTATAAAGGTATCATTAATTTATTAATTTATTAATTTGATATTTGTGATTTGATATTTGTGATTTGATATTTGATATTATTAATTTTAATTAAAATATATTAAATATTTAATTATTTTAAAGTTTATTATATTTAAATAGTATTCCAAATGGAACTTTGTTAAAATTACGCGTTTTATAATGACTTTTAATTATCACTTTCCGCAGTTTTACGTATTTAATATACGTAATAGTTATATACGCAGTATAATAGTATTGGGGAATACAAGATTAATTTAGGAGAACAATGAATATTTTTTTAGGTTCTTTTTTTATTTTAAGTTTTAGACATCCGTATATTTGTTTTTTTTTTCTTTTTTTAGTTTATTTAATTTCGTGTAGCATTTAACTTAATATGGACCATGTTTAAGTTTAAAATTATGATTTTTGTTGATGAATTAGGAAATTGAACCTTTCAAAAATTTTTCTATTTTGTTTATTCAAAAAATCATGTCACAATCTCACTTATGTGATAAAAAAAAAATGTGACTTTTAAAAATATATAATCGGAGAAATCAATTAACTCAGTAACCGGTTAAATGATTTGACGTAAAAAAACTTTTAAGAATACCCTATTAAGGAATTTGATATGGGAAATATATAATTTCATTAAATGATGTCACTGAGAATTTTTTTTGATTGATTGTTTGTTTTTTTAAAATTAAATAAATTTTTAATCTAAAGGGGGGAAGGGAGGTAAAAAAAAAAAAAAAGGTGTGGAGAAAAAGTTTGTTATATTAAGTTCTACATATGTATACATACATATTCCGGTTCAATTTATGATTCGATGAAATTTTTTTTTTAAGGGGTTAGTTTACTTAGTTATCATTTGGGTTATCCGAGTTTTAACTTTTAACTTTTTTTCTTTTTATAAAAAATTCGGACTTAATATGTCATTTTAAGTTGTCACATTATCAAGAGAAAAACGCGCAAAATCAAAATATTATTAATAAATTTTCCTGAGTTAATCCTGAGTTATTTCTTGTATGATAAAAAGTTTAGAAATGATGTAAATGATGTAATAAAGAAAATAATCTGTAATATTTATAAAATAGAAAATCGGTTAATTTAATTTAAATTTATTATTATTCCATTAGGGAAAACTATAAAAAAAAAAAAAAACAAATAAACATGTAATACTTGATTTTTTTCGGATTTATTATTCCAGTTATTAATATGTAATTTAATAAAATATAATTTAGTTAAAAAACAAAAATATTTATATAATTAATTTATATATATATTTAAAATTTAGTTATGATAACGAAATTTATCAAAAGTTTCGATTCTTCAAAATTTTAAATTGTGGCTTTTTTCTTTAAATTTAGTAATATATTACCTAAGTGGTAAATTATCTCTATATAAGGTACGAAATCTCTAAACACGTCTTTTTAGTTTTTTTATAAACTATGATTTTTTTTTGATTAATTAATTTAATACTATATTAAGTAAATCATTTTCAATTTAATCATTTATCACTCTGGATTTACCGGATTGATGTACAAATAAAGATTATATCTTTGGTAGTTTTCAATCAACATTTTTATTAATCACGAGGTCATACAAAAAAAAAAAGATCTTTCCCCGCAATAAATAAAAAAAAGGTTTCATGAGAAAAAAATAAAAAACTTTTTTTTTTCTTTTTTTTTTTGTGTAATTTTGTGTGTGTAATCTAATTGTGTAATCTAATTGTGTAATCTAATTGTGTAATCTAAAAAAATATATATGTAAATATAATAAGATTTTATGATTTCCGAGATTACGTAAAAATGTGCTAATGGGTTTATCGAATATTTTGGTTTAATTGAATATTTAATTTTTTTTTTAATTTATTTTGAATTATTGAATATTTTGAGTTCATTTTTTGGTTCATAATTAATTTATTGAATTTATTGTGTTTATAAAATATTTTGAATATTGTCTATGAATATATAATATGGTCTATTGAATATATCGAATATTTGGTCTATCGTCTATCGAATATATTTATCGAATATTTTGGTCTATCGTCTAACGTCTATCGTCTATCGAACTATAAATATGTAAATATGTAAATATTTAAATGTATAAATGTATACATATAATAATATAATACATATATATATATATATATATACTTAAAGTATCTCATTCAGTATCTCACGTCGAAATAGAAAAAAAAAAAAAAAACCTTAAAAAATATACTTATCCAAAAATAAAAACAAAATATATAGTTTATTATCAATTTTTAATTCAGAAAATGAAAATCAGATGAAAAACGATTCCTTTTCACAAGTTACACATTGTAGATTTTGTGGATCAACCTTTTAAAAAATCCAGTTTTTTTACTTTTTTGGTACTTTCCTTATTATTATTTATTATTGATTAAAAATCTATGACTTCATCGTTAAAGTTAATCCCCCTCGGGAAAAAATTGTAAAAAAAAAAACCGGATTATTTTCTTAACCAATGTTGGTATTATTAAAAAGTTAAAATAAATTAAATTTTTTTTTTTTAAGAGGAAATTACGTTATACATGGTTAAACTAATTATGTAATAATAATTATAAGTAACTGCGGAAGTAGCTTATCAAATCACTCTTATAATAAAAAATCTTTCTTTACGAAACCGATTGTGAAACACGTATTAAACTTCTTTTAAGACATTGATTGTAATTCCAAAAGGCTAGACCAAATAATTCATTTTTCCTTTTTACCCCTCAATAAAATTCCAGCATATTCCATTTTTTCTTTTTATTGACAAAATGAAAAAAAAAGGTGGTTACAATATTTTCAAATGAAAAAAATTATATAATCGTGAAAATTAATACTTTATAAAGTGATATTAACAGTGTATGTGTTACTTTTACAACTTTAATAAGTATGTGACACCAAAATCACCATAGATTGATTTAATCGTTCAATCGCGTAAAAAAATTAGGAAATCGGTTTAAACATTTGTAGATTCTCATTTAAGTGGAATGTTATCAAATCCCATGTGTTTATGTTTATCCGTAAGGTTAAAGTGGGGGGTTTGTAAGGTTAGCCAGTAGTATGTAATATATATGATATACGTTAGTCTGTAATGTACGTAATGTAATCTGTAATGTAATGTTGGCCCGTAATTTCAGTCTGTAATGTTCTGTTATGGTTAGTCTAAGCCTGTCTAAGGGTTAATTAACTTAATTTGTTACGAAATTAACGAAATTATCGGACTTTACGAATTCCATTTTACCATATATCCATTGAACGCGAAGTTATACTCTAATTATACCTAATTATACTAATTATACTTGAAACCTGAAAATCAACCTGATTTCATAATATATATATTAAATCAAATTTTCGACCACATTATGTTTATATTCTTTAATAAGTAAATCTACATTTAATTTAATTACTAATTTTGTTAAACACGAGGTTTACTACTATTAATATGTTGAAATAACTTTTTAATAAACTTTTTTAAACTTTTTTAAAATAACTTTTATATGTGATGTGTGACAGTGTGACATGGAAGTTAAATTGAAATCGTTCACATTTTTTTTATCAAATATTTTTTTAGGTAGAATTACTCAGCGTCTACTCAGCGAAAATTACATTTTTATATCATAACTTGTTTAAAAAGTTGTTTATTTTGCTCTTATACTTCTTATACATTTTTTCTAAATAGGATTTGTCAAATGAAATGTTACCACATTTTTTTTTTTTAACGTTAGTCGTATAAACATGTGCCTGTTAAATATGCGTCAAAAAACGTTTTTAATAAGCCAAATCCGTCACATGAATGCATAATATAAAATATTATTATAAAGTAAATCATTTAAATCATGGATATGATGGATATGACAATTTATGCGGTGATATCAACTTTTTTTTTACTTACATAATTTACATATTTACAAAAAAAAAAAAACATCGTGACTATAAAAATTCTAGTTATAAAGACAAGTTATATTACCTGAATAATTTTTTTTTTTAAAAAAAAATAAAATAAAATAAATAAATAAACCGAAAAAAAAAAAGAATACGCCCGAAAGATAACGTAAATATAATTACGCGATTTAAACCGAACTGGCATTTCTCTATTTTTAAGTTAAAAAAGAGCGATTGGTTGTAGAATGAAGGACGTTTTCAAATTAGTCATCCTTAAAAAAAAAAAAAACAGGCTCGCAAAAAAAAATTTGGTGGCTTTTGTATAATTTCCCAATTATTTTCCTAATTTGGTCGAATCAATCATCCTATTATTTTTGGTTAAATTTATCTTGTAAAAATTTTTTTTAAAGATATATTGATTTCTTTTGATCCGAAAACAGATATGATTTTGATACCGATAAAAAAAAAAAATTGTTTATTATTTATTTTGAAAAAAGAAATTTTAAATCGGAGCATCTTTTTTATTACATAAAAATTTTAAATGATATTAACTTGGCTAGACTCGCTTTTAAACAAGAAAACATACAACAATAAAACATACAGTAAATAAAACATACAGTAAACTTATAGTAAACTTATAGTAAAAAAATACTTGATTATTGATGACAAAAAAATTTAAAGTTTTTTTCTTTTTTCATTCTGATCAGCAAAATGATTTACATTTTAATATAAACTGAATAAGGTAAAAGATGAATGAAAAAAAAATATCATCTCACGATTTTTGTATGATTTTACGCAGAACTAATTTTACGAATACTGCGGTTAATGTAGAGTTACACTTATAATTTTTAATATTTACACATTTCTTTCTTTACCAATGAACCATAATAAAAAAACTTTAAAATTAAAAATATGCACGGTATGTTCCGGTTACTTCTTTTATATGCATGCATTGAAAATTTCTCTCTTTATTTTATATTATTTGTAGCAGAATTTGGAATTTCTTTAAATGTAATATTCTAACTGCAAAAATGATATATTCATTCATATAAATATATATGTATGTTAAAAATAAAAAAATACTATAAATACGAAAAATATGTAATGTAATGTGATAATTATGTAAAAGAGAAAAGCCGGTTTTGTTACGTTTTTAATGTTACATGTTTTTTTATTCGAAAATTAAATAGGAAGAGATCATCGTATCATACACATATCATTTCTATTATAATATTCTATTTAAAATATTTTAAAATATTTAATTTTATATTTTATTTTGATAGGTAGATTTGAACCTTCTTTTCTTCTTTCCATGTATGAATTTTTATTAACATTTACTTTATTCTCAAATGAATTTTGCAGATTTCTCTTTGTTCATTAAAATGATTAAATGTCACTCCTGTTACTCCTTAGTGATTTGGAGATATTGATGATAAAAAATCATTTGATCATGATCAAATTAATAATTGATCTTCCGCGTTGTTTAACAATAACAATTAATAATTGGTGAATAAATTAATTGGATAATAAACATAATAAACAAATTATTAAAAAAAAAAAAAAAAAAAAAAAAAAATGCGCATTATTTATTTATACATATGATAAAAATGATCTGTATTATGTATACACGCGATTACGCGATTACTACTTCACAAACTTTCATAACCTTTCGGGTATACGGTTGTATACTGTTAATTTATAAAGTTTATTTTTAATTTATCTATAATTATACAATAGCATAATATTATAATATGATTCGCGATTTATTTCTCCTTATATGATATTAATCAGTTTTATTATACTATAGTTAGAGATGTGTTGGTTAAATCATTTTTACGCCTTTTTTTTTTATATTGATCCGATGAATTGTGGTTACAAATTTGTGAACTTGTGAACGGTTGTGATGGTTTAAAATTCCTGCTAAATTATTATTCTAGTCAGTTTTTGTACTTGATCCTGCTTTCTATTATAATATTTGTATCATGATTGATTCAAAAAAGTATAAATTATATAAATTATAATTTTACTTAAATTATTCTTGTAACTATTATTTAATACTATTTAAGTTAATTATTGAAAATTCTTTAATTATAAGCATTTATTTATGTCATAAGGTTTTTTTCTTTGTGTATCTAGAACGCATCTCTTTCTCTTAATTATCGTTAATATTTCCATTTTTACTTTCATATAAAAAAAAAATTAAAAAAAGTCACAATATCAAAACAAATACGCCGTTTTAATATATCTATAATTTTAAAGTTCCGAAATTTTACGGATTTAATTCCGATATTCAAGTTTTAAAGTAGGTTTTTACTTTTTTTTAGGTTCTTTATTAGTTTTTTAGAATTTTCTTTCTTTCGAAATCTATAATCAATCATGCTTCATTATTTTTTTTTTTTTCACTTTTCCTAAAAAATAAATAATCTAATTTTAGTTTTCTTTTTTTTTTTTTTTCTTGTGATTTTTAATCAAAAAATATATTTTTGTAAAAAAAAAAAAAGAAGCTTTTTTCGAAATTCTTTGTTCGATTAACCAAAAAAAGAAGAAACTAGAGTTATTTCGGTTTTTGGTTTTGAAAAAATTTTGAGTTTTTGGGTCGATGAGAATTTTTTTTTTCAAAAGAAGAATATTAAATTTATTTTGAAGAAAGCTTTTGTTGTTCATAACACAATACTTTTGATTGTTCGATTTTATGTAACCAATGAAATTTTATTAATTAAACAACCAATCAAAATTTCATAAATTCATGCAATAATTAACGAATAAAGAATTTTAAATGGTAAACGTGAAAGTTTATTTATTTACGTCATGAATGAATTCAATAAAATTATAGGTAAAAGAAAAAAGGTTTCGCTTTTTTTTCATCAAAATATTTTTTTTATTTATATTTTATTTTGGTTTTATTTAAATTTTATAATTTTATATCGCAATAAAGTAATTCCTGAATTAATTAATTCTTTTATAAATAATAAAAAGAAGGATTGTTATTATTTTATTTTATTTTATTTGTTTTTTAAAGAAAAATAATAAATGCGCTCTAAAACGCAGTATAATTAACTGTACACGTGACTTGTTGGTGGCGCAGTCTCGTTCAACAAATTTTTTAAAAATATCATTTTTTTTTCAAAAATTGTCAAAAATAAAAAAATAAATAAATGAAAAGAGCATTGAGCATTGAAAATCAAAAAAAATTTAAATTTAAAAAAAAAAGGGTTTTTTTCCTTTTTTTTTTTTTTTATCCTAATATCTTTATATTACACAATATATTTTTTTTTTTATAAATATCGTTCGATAAATATATGACAAATTCTTTTTGATTACAATATTATTTTAATCTTATTAGTCTTTTATGATTTTTCTTTCGCTCTCAACCGATATAATATTATATTATTAATCAAAAAAAAAAAAAATAGTAGTTTTAAATATAAATGAATTATTATTTATAAGATTTTATTCTAAGATTTTGATTTTTCTAAAAAAAAAAACAATTTTCCGACTTATTATTATTATTCTGTAGGACCATAATAATATAATAATCATATTACAAATTATTAATCGCGTATAAATTTACCCTAATTTCTTTTTACTTTGGGATCGACCATTTGTAACAAGAATTTGTAACAAAAAAAGGTTCTGTCGATCAAAAAATCTTTTTTACAATTAAAATATTTTAACATCCGAAAAAAAAAAAAAATAAAATGATAAATAATATGATATGATAAAATATGATATATTTATTTTTTTTTAAAAAAAAAAATTTATTATATTATACGTTAAAATTTTATTTTATTATGACGAAATCTTTTCAAATCCGATCCATTTGATCTAACGGAAATATAAAAATCACAAACGGATATAAACATGTTAATCTTCTTATGGTTAATCAATCGTGTAAAATTTAGAACTTGGCAAATTAGCAAACTTTATAATTTTTTACCACTATTTAAAAGATTTAAAAGAGATAGATTATCGTGTAATATAGAACCGTAATAATATTTTTTTTCCGACTATTGTGGTAATAATCATCTAAATCCTAATACTAAAGTAGTCTAAACCCTTGTACTAAAGATTGTGTCTAAGTAATATAAATATATAGCATTATATAACACTTTATACTGTATTATTTTATTGAAGGAATAAGGATATCAGTCTTCGATTCCCCACTCACCCAACATTTTGAAAACTTATTTTATTGGATGAAGGAATAGGGATATTGGTCTTCAACCGGTATCTCTATTCACCATCCAATAACTATTAATTAACTACTCGAACTTTTTACGTAATTTTTCACTCAACATTTTGCAAACTTATTTATTGAATGAATATCTGACTTCGACTATTCCCCACTCATGACTATTAATTAATTACTCGAACTTTTTTATGTAATTTTCATTCAACATTTTGCAAACTTTATTTATTGAATGAATATTTGACTTCGACTATTCCCCACTCATGACTATGTTCCACCAAAACACCCCCCCCCGAAAACCCATTCCATTGGATGAGGTGATAGGGATATCAATCTACTGATTCTCCATCCAATACTATTAATTAACTATTCGAACTTTATACGACAGATCCATCCAACACTAAATAGTTATTGGATGGGAAGTAGCTATATCGGTCACAGGACTGAATGATTGGATGAAAATGGGCCACATAGTGGCCATTTCCACCAATCAATGCTACTTCTATCCAATAAGTGTGGTATTGTTCGGACATTCCTGATCATGCCAACCTTAAAATTAAGCTATTTTTTGACTTTTTTGACTATAAATATATAGTATGATTTATTATTGTGTGTTTAATACTAATCTATAAAAATCCACATGATCTTATTGGGGTGAACGATAATATTAATTAATTACTCGACCTTTTCACGTAATGTTCCACCAACATCCCCGAGACCCACTCCATTGGATGAGGGAATTAGGGATAACGATCTTCGACTGACATCCATCCAATAATTACTTATTTTGTTGAATGAGATATCGGTCTTCGCTCCATTACTACAGTATTAATTAATTATTCGAACTTTATACGACAATCTCCCATCCAATACTATTAATTTTTTACTCGACCTTTTTACGTAATGTTTCACCGGGAATTAGGGATAACGATCTTCGACTGACATCTCTATTTCCCATCCAATAACTACTATTTTGTTGAATGAGGGAATAAGGATATCGGTCTTCGACTGATTCCCCTCCAATACTATTAATTAATTTAATTAGTCGCACTTTATACGACAATCCCCCATCCAATACTATTAATTAATTACTCGACCTTTTTTACGTAATGTCTCACCGGGAATTAGGGATAACAATCTTCGACTGACATTTTTATTCCCCATCTAATCACTGTTGACTAATTTGAACGTAATGTTTCACTCAACATTACGAAAACTTATTTTATTGAATGAGGGAATAGTGATATCAGTCTTCGACTGATATCTATTCTCCCATCCTATAACCATTAATTAATTATCTGTAAAAAAAGAATATTATATTTGACCCAAAATAATTACATGATGTTTCGCTCAATCTGATATAAACGATACATTAAAGTCTTTATAGATAATCACCCAATTTTTTATTATTATTTCGCAACATTATCATGAAGAAAATATTTTATATTTAAAAAATTGCATAATTTACAGTAAAGAATATCGCAAATGATCAGCATTTCATTGTACATTCGACCCAATGAGATAGTAAATCGTGCATCCCAATGAAACCACGTACTCAATATACCGATATTTGATATACCGATATAATATTAAAAACTCGATATAACGGATATAACGATAAAATCACTATATGAGAGAACATATAAATATCGGTATAATTTGATATAACGATATTTTTTCAAAGATTTCATATGGATTCCAACATATCATTATATTATTACCATCACTGTGCATTTCTCATAGCAAATGGGATCACGTGTTTATAAGTTAATAACCCTCGATAGCCGATATGAGATGATAATTACTATATATAGGTGTGGTCAATAAAGACCCCTGCCCTCTTTTAAAAATAGCGTCATAGCCCTTAAACTGATGTAATTATAACTCTTTAGTGAAATTCTAGTATGAGTTTAATCAAATCATCACATGTTTAGAATGAATAAAAAAACGTACATCAAAAAGGGTGTAATGATAAAATTATTAAATGCGCATGTTTCCAAGTAAATTTCCATTTTTTTTATTCATTTATGATTTGACCATTCACGCGACGATTATGCCTTTCATGCAATGATTGACCTTTCCTGCAATGATCAATTCTTTCTTTGCGATGACTAAGCCTTTCTTTCAATGATTAATCCTTTCTTTAATCCTTTCTTGCCGATTAATCCTTTCTTGCGATGGTTAATCCTTTCTTACGACGATTAATCCTTTCTTGCAATGAGATTTATATATACCTTGTCACATTTATTATCCGGAACGAAGCGTAGAACATTATATATATAATTTTTAAGTTTAATATATTAATTCTTAATTATATATTAACCCATTATTTATCAAATCTAGTCAATCAAGATAAATAATAAAAACCCGAATTCTTATTAAAATCTAGCATATTAATACTGTATAATCGTAATAATCTACTTAAAAGACAAAGCTCTCTATTATGTAATCGACGATTTGTTTAGAGAATTGCTTTAAACTTTGGGGGAAATTTTTATTTATTTATTCTAAGCTAAACAGGGTTAAAAAAATGGTGTGTAAAATAGAATAAAAATTTGATAATTTCGAGATTATTTCCGGTTTAAACATATGATAACCTTAAAGAATTCGAAATAGTTACTATTTATAAACAAATTACTAAAAAAAGGTTAGGCATGCTCATCAAAGTTAATTTTTTTTGGGACCTAGAATTATTATTATTGGGAATACGGGATTATCATATTTTCATTTATGGTCAAGTAATTAATGTATTAATGTAACACGATATAAATTATAATCTTGAACTATTTCCGGAAGAAAATTATAAAAATAACCTTTACGATTGATTACTTTTACGATATTATTTTTTTCTTTTTAAAAAAAAAAAGTTAATATATAGTTACTTATAAATCGTAATTTTATGCGTACTTAAATTTCCGCTTCATATCGAATTCTTTTCCATCTTTGGTATTTAATCGGAAATTCGGATATGATATTATTAAATTTCATCAATATTATGAAAATTAACTTATTATATCGGATGAAATACCGATTGTATAAATTTCAACATTCGGATTGATCGGGGAAATGAGATCATATGTTTATATAAATAATGCAAATAATGTTATACTGCATACTTTACAAATACGCCGATTATTTAAACATATGATTATGATCTACAATATTATAATAAAAAAGCTAAAAAGGTAAGATACTTTTCTTATTTTTTTTTCCCCCATACTTTTTTTAAAATCCTTTTTAATGTTATGTTGGTGTGTTTAATTTTGAATTACTGTTACTCTCTTTTAATGTTTTAATGATAAAATAATCCATTTTTTAATCAATCATTTTTAATTAATTAACAATTAATTAATTATTTTAATTTAATAAATTTTATTTTTTAACCGGTTTGAACGAATATATATAAAAGGGCGCATTCGGATTTTTTTTTTTTTTAATTGAAATTTTTTTCAAATTTAAACCAAATCCATGATTAAATTAACGATACGTATTTAAATAAAGGTAAAAGGTACTATCGAATACAGAAATGGGAATGACATTGGTTTCTAGTGATTTTTCATTTACTGGTAAATATATACTTTTTCTATTTATAAAAATTTTTTAAGAGAGTTCACAAAGATCTTTCCATTTCATTTTAGAGAGAGCGATAATTGATGTATGGATCTGGTTATGGTTTATCTATCGGGTATGGTCAACCGATAAATTTGCATGTTTACAATGGAACAAAATATGTAATTTCGATTTAAAATCAGTAATTACGTTATTGATTTTTGTGATGTTGCCTGTTCAAGCCGTAAGTTTTTTTTAAACTTTTAACGTATTATGATATATGATTAAATTATTATTTCTTTTTTAGGTATTTGATATTGCATGGACGTATATGAAATATAATGAAGGTTTTATTATTGATCATTCAACTGGTAAATATTATACAACACCAACTTATTCTGATAATGGGGACCTCCTTTGGTCGAAAGAAAATTTAACGTTAAAAACACTCACAGAATATGTGTTAGCCTTTTGTTTTGCTTTTCAAATTGGAACTTTGGCCCTTATGCAAGCATTTTGGAGTCATTTGTCTAGTCAAATGGGTGGTAAACCTTTTATGCGAACTTGGAAATTCAGATTTTATGTCGGTTGGGTCTTTGCTTCTATGTTTATCTTTCCATTGACGAGAGGTCTTACAAGTAAAAACGAGATCCTCATTGAGACCGTTCCTCAAACTATTTATTCTACTCAAATGTTTGTGATCTTTTTGCTTGGAATAAAAAATGGAAAAAAGTTGAATAGTTTATTAAAATCAATACAATACACTAGATCTCCATCAGGTCAAGAAACGATCATTAGAATTCATTATTTTATTGAAATGAATGAATCTTTGATGATTGGAGCTTTATTTATGAGTGGTGGAATGTTAATAATTATTATTATTTCACTTTTTTTAAATCATTCAATTACTTTAAAAATTTTATTGGATATACTTATTATACACGTAAATTTTGGAAGTTTAATATTATGGGTTACAATGATTTTAATCATTTATCCTAGATATTATATAACTGGAACATCAGGTGCTGTTTTGATTAGTTCAACTCCAACAACCATGAATGGTCGTCAAACTTTAATAAATGGTCGTCATGTTTCAGGTGAACCTAATACTCCAACGGATAAATTAGTTTTTAGTCGTTCAAATTCTTATATAATTAATTTAAATACAGCTGCTGTAGCTATGGGTACGCCATCTCAACCGTCATCACCAACAAAATCAATGTCAGATTCGTCAATATATAGTAAAAGTGTCGAACAATCTATAAATAGTTTATTGGAAGAACAGAAGCAACAAATTGAAATATTTAAACACAAAACATCCACATCAATATCTTCCATTATAACTATAGAGTCAAATAATAGTTATAATATTTATAATACTGCAACTTTTCCTATAATACCACCTCCCCCTTTATTACCGCCTTCTACTGCATATAAAAAATCTTTACAGGATATTCAGGATGTTGAATAAATCATCACCCTGGATTTTTGAACAGTATGGCGCTTCATATTAATAATAATAATAATAATAATAATAATAATGTACGAGTCTAACGTTTTCATACATTTGTATTATATTTCTTGTTCATTTATTTGTTATTTGAGCTATGAATTCTTGTATTATTTTCGTGTATTAATGTATTTTAATTTTCATTACCCTTATTCTTCTTTTCGCTTTTTTTTTTAAAAAAAAAACGCGTGGTATTACATATCGAGATATAGCCCACTGTATATATATATATATATATATATATATATTTTTATATTTATTTTTTATTAATATGTTAAAAAAAACCATCATATATATGTATCAAAGAACCAAATAAATCATTCAATCATTTAATTATTTCGGATCAAAAAAAAAAAATTCTATTCCAAGCCTCCGGAGATTATTACACAATTAAATCAATTACGAAACATAATTCGACACGAAAATATATACAATAATATACAATAATATCAAATCACACTGCCACTTCTTTGATATAATGATGATAATAATAATAATTATTTCATCATTAAATAATTACATTACGATCCCTGCATAATTGATTCCATTTTAATAACTCAATATGATGACGGTAGAAACTTTTTTTTTTTTCCCTTTGATTATATAAATGGTGTTATCCCTTAATCATTTTTTTTTACCTTTTGCAAGTTTTTTTTTTTAAAAAAAAAAATATAAATTTTTTTTTTTTTTAGGGAAAAAAATTTTTTTCTTAAAAAAAAAAAAAAAGTAATTATCAATATTATCAATATTATATTAAAAACATATTCATATTTTTTTCATATTAAAATATTTATTTCTATTTTCTAATAGTGGAAATAGAAGAAAGATTAGGAAATATGAATCTTTATGATTCGGATAATAAGATGGCTCAAAGACCTGGTTTTGGAAAAGAAGGCAGACCTGTCAAACTTAAAGCAAATTATCTTAAAGTCGTTCAAGTAAGTCAAAAAAAAAAAAAAAAAAAAAAAATCCACAATTTTT
>JADRCO010001361.1:0-20001 GCA_021464525.1 Rhizophagus sp. LPA8_4_AMF | reverse complement strand
TTACTTACTTGTAGAAATTCTCTAATTATTTGATTTGGAGAATAATCCTAATTTTTGTAAAATGTTTCAAAATTTTAATACATGCTACAATAACACAACTATTAAAATAATAAATTAAATAAAAATTACTTCGATAATATTTTTAATTCTTGTGGTTAGTAATTCATTCTGTTCATATGGTTCCCAACAACTACCTCCAGTATCTAGGCGTAGATTTATATTTCTGTTGTTAATATTTTATGAATACATAATTGATAATAAATAAAACACTATTAAGATTATCACAATTACCGCATATTTTTCCTGTTAAAGTCTGCATATTCAATTTTTTGACAATATACTGAGATATAAGGGAATGAGCAATCATATATTTGCTTTTCTCTTTGTTATCAAGTCTGTCACCCATGTTATCATAATGAATGTCTCGTAGATCCACAAGCATATTCTCAGTACTTGGAATTAATAATCCATTCAACCTTTCTGGATCGTTCTCTTCCTTGATATCTCTCATTTGTAATGTTACAATTCGATCAAGAATCTGGACGACATTTTTTATTGCTTCTAATGATAAATTTTTATTTTCATTCCGTTCAGCCGTATTTCTAATAACTAAAATTAAATCTTTAATCCCAATCTCATCTCGAATTCCCATAGCTTTAAATAAATCCTTAAATTGACTATATTTTTTAGGTAGTCTAGTAACTAAGGATTCACTACCAATCAATTCATCAGGAAGATTGATAACGACATCATCAGTTGAACGAAATGTATCTCCACAAAAAATCCACGATTTTGTTTTCAAATAATCTTTCATATCATCGAATTTGGCCTTGTCATATCGAAGCATTGAATCCATATATGTATAAATTGAATTACAGATTGATTCTAAATCCTTTGGCGGTTCCTTTCTAGCTACATACTCACGACAATATTCTAATTGTTTTAGAACCATTTTATAATCAGGATAAGTATGCCAATTCAAAATTTCCAAAAAGTTTACATTCTTGACATTATAATCCAGAATTGGTGCTATAAAACACACAAGATGTTTATGTTTTTGATAATTACAATCCTGAGGTCTTGAAAAGGATTTCCTTCCAGATTCATTAGCAGTCGTGGTCGGAATCCACTCATTTCTTAAAATAGCATTCGAGAATGTGTTGCTATCAGTATTTATTAACTGATTCCAATTTTCATCAATATATTTGAAAAGTTTTATTGCATTAGTGTGAATTAAATCGTGAATGCTAGAAATCTTCTTTCTCTCTATAATAGTATTTATTCGAGAAATGATATCATTTGTAGTAAGAGATGATTTAATTCCCAATTGTTTCAAATTCACAAGGAATTTATTATTTCCATATTTGCCAGCGGGAAAGACTCGCTCATCTTCAAAAAATAGATCAATTACTTTCTTTTTTTCAGGGTCAAACAACTCAATTGGTTTAACTAGCTTTGGGTTATAGGATAATGTTTTTTGTTGCTTCGACTCCTTAAGTGTACCAGCAGGTACAAAGGACTTTCTTCCGAGATCATTCTTCAATTTTTCGTCAAATATAGATGGCAATCGATCAAAAAGTTTGTCAACCACTATATCTAAGTCTTTTGGTGATTGCGTTTCAAGAAATGGGATTACATATTTTCGCCAATAATCATTCATGGATAATCGGGGAATTTTAATAATATCTTCCAATATATAACACAAATATTGTGAGCTAGCATCAAGAAATCCTCCCTTTTGACTTGGATAGATAATTTTTCCATATGAGTTTTCTTCTTCACGAGGTAAAAGATACCAATTTCCATCCTTAGACGTTAATGAGATTGACGAACTAGAATCAATTTCAGTAAAAATTGGAAAGCGTTTGATAACTTCGGAATGTTTTGGTTCTAGATAATTCTGATACCGTTGCAAATGAATAGATAAATATTCAATGAACTTTGGTATCTCATTATTTTGTAACTTGCAATTTAAATTTCTTGGATATAAAGGATTAGCTCGGAACGAAGTCAAGACTGATATAATCTCATCAGGCTTGATAATATACGGTTTTATCCTAACGAAAGTAAAAAGATATTTAGTTTATTTAAAATATTATAATAAGTGACTACAGAAATACTCACCTATGCCATTCAGTATTAAATCTATTGTCAACAAAAACAGCACCAAATTTTTCAAAGATTAGAGTATAATCGCCAAGTGAAGAATTGCCTATTTTACAAAAAAATTTTGTAGAAGTTTTTAACTTTCTAAGAGTTGAACGATTTGTTGGTATTAGATGAACATCTTCAAATTTTTTCAAATCCCAATCCCTATAAATTAGGTTATCCCATAACTGATAAATCCACTCCCGATTATTATTTATTGGTATCTCTTCGCTATTTTTATTTCTTTCATAATTCAATGAATATTTGATCATATCGACAACGGCAGATTCATCTAAAATTTTGATATTTAAATTCCATCCCGCTTTTGCATTTTTATATAAACGTTCATATAAATCAGAATCGATCGTTTTGTCAATAAACTTGTGCAATTGGGTTGTAAATATACGACATTCATCATTATTTTTATGATTTTTGTTTAGATCTGAATCAAGATATACGGTTGAATTTCTTGATCGTGTTAAAGTACCAAGGGTACCATCTGCGAGTGGAATCATTCTGAAACCTTCTAATAAATTAAATTGCTTATCTTGTAATATGTAATTAAATAATCTTAAGACATCGTTTCTCTCTATTACGTCATATTCCCATCTAGTACGATTTGATTGTAAATAATTACGAATAATTGCGGGAGATAAAAGCTTTAGGGAATTTTCGTGCCTAGAATTTTTCAAGGCTCCAATAATGGAATGCGAATTTAATATGATAGGAAACCCAATATTTTCAATAGTTTCATCTAAATCATAAATAGGCCATTTTTTATCTTCTAAATAGCCATTGTATATCGAAAGCCAATAAAATTCTGATTCTTGAAATGAGGATGTTTCATATGAATCATTCGGTACTCCATTTACTGTTCCGATAGTATTTGATATAGAAGGTCCTTTGAACACATGATCCTCATTATTAAGATTTGATACAACGTTTTGCAATAGATCCTTGCAAAAAATACTAATCAATGCACTTTTTTTGTCTCTATTTACTATTGGCCAGAATTTATTCACATCCTTTGGTTGAACTCTAGGGAAATTGGACGGTAGTTCGCGAAGAAATTTTGCCCAAGCTTTGGGTAAAACATTTTCAAATAAATATTGATTCCATTTAACCTTCAGACGCGCCAATGCATCATCTGCCTAAAAGATCAATTTTCAATTATTAAAATATATGTGAGTTTATATGTAACAAGAAAAAAAATAATTTGTAAAATTTTCGGTTATTTACCAAGTCTTCATTATCTGCAGCCGACCATAGAGTACGTCGATTAGTACTAACCTATTAAGCAAATAAAAAAAAAAGATGATTTAATATCATTATTATACTTAATGTCAAGATTTCTTGATTCCTACCGCAAAATATCCATGCACGGAAACGTGAAAAGGCATATTAACTGGAAGAGGTAAAAAGCAAAATAATTTTCCAGTAACTTCCAAATCACCCAAAGGTAGAGCTAAACCAACATTTGGGATAAATTTATAGTCTCCAATATTTTTTTTAAAATTTTTCTGAAAATATGCTTCGGTTTGGAGTAAATTATCAAGATAATTTAAAATTAACCAATTATTAGTTTCTTTACCACGACCTCCCTTCTGTCTAGAGAATGATGCGACATAAGATGATGTTTCTAATTGATTATCGTTTCTTAGTTTCTTTGATTTCAGTGAATTCATCAAAGGTACAATTCTTTCAGATATCAAACGACGTTGGCTTCGAACTTGATCAGCATTCTCTAATTCGATTGTGTAAAGCAATTCGAGTTTTTTAGCACCCTCTTTCAACTCATAGAAGCTAATACGTTCAATATATTTTAAAAATAATAAGCAATTGATGCTTTCATTTTCGTAAAACTTGTGAAACATTTCCAAGATTTCTTGTGGCTTATAAATTTTTTTAGAAATATCCGATCTATCATTATCACGAAGAGGATAACGAAAGATAGTGCCTTCAAATGGTTTTTTAAATGGACTATTACTAGACTCTTTACACGGGATAATGAAAGGATTAAATTGATCACGATATCCTTCGGCCAAATTATTTGCGACAAAGTTAAAACTTTTTCCACCATTATAATACCATTCATGTGGATCAAGAATAACGTATTTATCACCAGTAATGAACGAAGGAGAATCAGTGATATGATAAATTGAATTAAAACCGACTCCCATTACTAAAGATTAAAGATAATATATAATATATAGTAGATAAAGTTATTAGCATGATATCATTGATGCAAATATTAAAAAAAAAAAATTTTTTTTACCTCCAATTTTATCAAATTGATCACGTTTTTCACTATCAGCAAGTTTTAATAAGGAATTAAAATCTCTCTCCTTAAAAATTTCACTATTTATTGCTAAAAGCGCAGGACCTTGAAATCTTTGCAATTCAGATTTAAATAATTTATTGGATGAATACGTATTATGATCCAAAATAAAAATTTGTTCGGTACTTTTAGCATCATCTGAATTTTGAAGAATTTCACGAAGTATTTGTGAACCATCTGGGTATTCTTCAAGAATTCTACGTAAACGATGAGTATAAGGTTCACTTGGTTTAAAATCGTCTCCTTCTGGTTCCATTTTTTGAAATTAAGAATTTAATATGTGTGTAAGTAATAAACAATAATCAATATATTAAAATATATTGTGTTATATTATAAAATTTCCAGAAAGTTATTAATAGCTTTCCGATAACGAAATAATAAAGGATGATTTATGAAGTTTTCAAAAAATTTTAATTTATAAAAACTTCTGGAGTTTTGATTTTTTTTTAAACGATGCATCATGTTTATTTATAAAGTTTTTTAAAAATCTGGTGGTCAAAAAATAATTTGTGATAAGATAGAGCATTTGGAAAATTATATTTTTTTTTCTTATTAAGGCGAATAAGGTGCTGAACAATAGCACTTTGTATTCGAAACAGATCCATCCATTCCTTTCTTAATAGAGTTTATTAAGGATTTTGTTTTGAATGTACAATTGTATCTAAGAAAGGCAATTACTTATTCCTTAATAAAGCATACAAATGCATAATAGGGGAGTAATCACTCCGTGAATAGTGACGATCATAACCCTTGAAACTGGTGTAACACTGGTGTAACATATACCAAATTAAAAGCTAAGTGGTTACGTAATATCGTTTGATAAACAACGGACTCCCCATATGAAATCGGTCTTTCAGACTAATTTTTGCCGTAAAATTTTGGGCACGTTGTTGACTAATTATTAGACCATACAGTTTATTTTTAAAATTACGTACAGTTTCAAATTTTGAGTAGTGCAACTTTTGTATTTCATATTATAAGGAAACATGTAGTGTAGTTAATTTCTTTCGTACTACGTAAGTCAGATTATGTGCATTTTGTGTGATTGCATACTTTTTTTTCAAATTTCTAATGGTAGAATGCTAATTTTGGCCTTGGATTGCCAATTAAGAATTATCCAACTACGGTACTTGTATAAATTATCACATTAGCTATAAGTGTTCAAGACTCTCGTATTTATTTGTACATAAACCAAAAACACACGTTTAATTTATAAAAATGATGAGTATATAATTTATATTTAGATAAAAAACTTACATCTATATTGATTTTATTTTTGTTTAATGATTTTATTGGAAAATTATCATTTTTTTGAAAAGATATTTTGTAAATGGGATTGGTAATTGAAAGTATAATATGTCGATCACGTTTTGTATAAAGGTATAATGTACAGTATACTAAAATTTGACATGTAAATGTATTTTATTTTGTAAATACAGCGTATTAAATTTTATCACGATTGAATGATTATTGGATAACTTTTATTGGCAGTATTAACACATATTCACGTTAGAAACAGGTGATTATTTATGATCAAAAGGATAAGGTTTATGCGTTTACAATAAATTTAAATTTCAGACGTGCGTTGAAAAACCACTACAATTTTTATTACTGCTTCACTCGTCTCGGCAAAAGAATTTAGAATACAAGATTACTATGTAATTAATATTCTGTAATAATTAGTATTAAAATAATGAAGTTCATATTTTATCTACTTTTCATATTACTGCGAAATAAAGTTCATTACGTGACTGAATGTATACAAAATGTGTCAAATTTTTAATTCAGTTTTTTTTTTGCGTAAAGTGTGTAAAAATGAGTAAACAATAATATTACATATACGTCAAATTCTAACAATAGAACAATAATTTTAAGCATCTATATAACTAAAAAAATTCTGTCCCGTTCAGATTACCGGAAACTATTTATTATACTAGGGAAACGGGAATAGTTATTAAGCCCGAAGTGTTTTTTTTGTTGTACAATTTCATGTGCTGAATGGAGATGGGTCAAGAACGATACATTTGCGTCACTGGACATGTCCCTGTCTATCTCGCCTAATCTGATGGTATGATACTTGATATACATATATTTATCCCCTTATATTGATATATCAAGAATGACATTTTTACCGAACGGACATAATACCTGTTAGATTAATTTGATTGGCTGTTGGGGACATGTACTCATGTGTACGTAATACGTACGATTAATTTGAAATTTTTTAAATTGAATTAATAATCATATTTCATTTAATTTTTGGCCATTCTTCATTGGCCACAGCAGATTGCATTATCTGGTTAAAGTATACCGGGCTTTTTTTTGCCTATTTTTTTTCGGTTCTTATTAACCAGTAAATTCATTTTAAAAGTATTTTTTTTTTTCGGTTCTTATAGTTTTTTATTTTTTCCGGACTGAAATTTTTTCCGAAATTTTCCAGTCTTTTTTTTCAACCTGAAAAAATTTTTTTTAATTGGTTTTTTTTTCATTTTTATTGTATATTCATTGATTATAATTAACCCTAATAATCTCCATCCTCTAACATATATTATAATAAATTTTTAAATTATATAAAATAAAAATTTAATTATATTGATTATAAATCATACTAATGCTGCAGTATAATAATAAAATGAGAGAATCGTTAAAACATAGGAATATTTTGTTTTTAGAACAAATGATAGAAATAGACAATAACAAAATTATGAAGTGCATAAAAAATGATAGCAATATTAAGGGAGAACCTTTGTGGTATAAGATAATTAAATATATAATTGCAATAAGGCGATAATACAAGTAAATTAAAAAATATATATAAATTAATCAATATGTATGATGAGAAAGTCAATGCAGATAAAATATATACAATGTGTATGATGAGAAAGTTAAACTTAGAATAATAATAATAATAACGTAATTTATAGTGTCATTAGCGTGTAAGAAAAAATCGCATAGTAAAAAATAATTGTAATATTGCGTTACATATCGATATCTACAGAAGAAGATAATGATGAAAATTCATCTAATTTGAAATTATGTAGAGTTCGTAATTTAAATATAAGTAAATTGAATGATAAGGGATAAACGTGGAGGGTAAAGAAAGAGAAAAATTCAGTTAATACTTTTATTTAAACTGTATGAGACATACTACAGAAAGAATGATTTATGTAAAAAGTTACAAGAGATTGATATAATGTAAAACAAGTTTGTAGTTATATGAATAACCAAATTACATTTAATGTATTTCAGTGTGTAAGATATCAGAATCTGATTAATAATAATTGTCATACTGACGAAAATACTGACGCATGAGAAAAAAATATAAAGAAAAGATCATATGAGGAAACAGATTTCTCCGAAATCGAATTCCTTAGAATTGGTTATGTATCTGGTATAGTATATGTTGTTACTTTTGTGCCAATAATGTAATTTACCCTTGTCGTTGAAATGTTTGTCAGTGAGATAACTGTTGTAATAGCGATCCCTCATAAACTCATAAATGTGAAGTGATTACTCGAGAGTAGGATGGCCAGAAATGACGTCATTTTCTAAAGGGGCTACACATTTTCCATTTTAGACGCTTGCAGTTAATATAATTTTGGCCAGAATTATGATTTAATTTTGCATTTATGATGACATGAGGTCAAAAATCCTATAATTTAAATTACGTCATTTCTGACCATCCCCATACCCATGTGCCGAAATTAAGGTCTAACTAAGATTTTTCATTATCTTGCTTATAAAATGGGTGTAGCCAAAAGGGGAATCTTTTAAGCGATCTGGGCGTAAAATATATTTCAATCTAACTCGTTATATTTTAGTTTAACATGAAAATGACTTAAATCCACACCGTCGTAATGCCCAAGTTCGTAGCTTTAAATCAACAAGAATTGTACGACTATATCACAATGCTTGTATATTATAAAAGTAATGTAACCATAGTACCCGTATTTATTGTGTACCATTATAACGTACGTTAATAGTTCAAAAAATTTCTTTTTACGAAAAAAAATAAAAAATAAAAAAATAATGTCTTCAAAAAATAAAATTTCGATAGATGATGAAAATTTCTTAAAAGAATTTTTAAAAGAATTTTATCGTCAAATGATGATAAATATTGAGTATTATATGAATTTTGAAATTATTTTAACGAAATGGACAAAAGAATTTTTTCATCTTAATAAAAAAGATCCTAAAATTTTTTTAAAATTAATGGAAGAACATGATGAAAATGAAAATTGGTTTTCAAGTTTATTAGGATTTTTTTATGAATATGATATAATTGATGAAATTATTATTAATAAACATTCAACTTTAAAATTTTATTTATCATCAATTAATAATTATAATGAAAATAACAAATTAATTTCTATGTATCAATTATTTAATATTATCATTGCAAAATATTTATTATCATTTTATTATTATAAAGATATTATTTTATATAGAAATGATTTAGTTATGAAAGAGTGGGGATTTAGAGATGCGCACGTGATGTCACATGATCAATTTGAAAATTTTAACGGATTAGAAATATGTTTATGTAAGGATGAGACAAATGCAATAGAAAAATATTTTGATTCACAAAATAAAGGTTTTAATGAAAATAATGAAATAGATTATAACAAAGTTAAAGAATTAGTAAAATTAAATAATTTAGGTTATTGTTATCAACATGGAGTAGGAAAAAAGAAAAATAAATTTAAAGCGTTTGAATTTTATTTACAATCAGCAAAAGGAGGAAATTCGGATGCACAAAATAACTTAGCTTGTTGTTATCAAAATGGGATTGGAATAAAAAAAAATAATAAGAAAGCAATTAAATGGTATTTAAAAGCTGCTAATGAAGGAAATTCACGCGCACAATTTAATTTAGGTATTTGTTATCAAAATGGAGTAGGGATGTATTATGATTATAAAAAAGCTTTTGAATGTTTTTCAAAATCTGCTGAAAGAGGTTATTCTCTTGCTCAACATCTATTAGGTAATAGTTATCAAGATAAAGTTGGGACAGAAAAAGATTTAGAAAAAGCTATTTATTGGTATCGAAAGATGGCAGAAAATGGAAATAAATTCTCACAATATTGTTTAGGTGATTTGTATAAAAATGGAGATGATAATACGGAAAAAGATGAGAGAAAAGCTTTTGAATATTATGAAAAATCAGCTGATCGAGATTATTTAAATGCTCAATTTGAACTTGGATATTGTTACGAAAAAGGAATTGGAATTGATATTAATTTAGAAAAGGCATTTGAATTTTATAAAATTGCTGCTGAAAAAGGATTTATTGAGGCACAAAAGAATCTTGCTACTTTATATAAAAATGGTCAAGATACAGAAAGAGATTTAGACAAATCTCATTATTGGTATAACAAGGCAGAAGAGAATGATAGTGAAGTAGCACAATATAACTTGGGTAATTGTTATAGAGATGGAAAAGGTGTAGTAAAAAATGATGTTAAAGCATTCAAATATTATGAAAAATCGGCTAATAAAG
The DNA here is from genome assembly GCA_021464525.1 of Rhizophagus sp. LPA8_4_AMF. NCBI lineage: Eukaryota > Fungi > Glomeromycota > Glomeromycetes > Glomerales > Glomeraceae > Rhizophagus > Rhizophagus sp. LPA8_4_AMF. Next base: position 10,015 of record JADRCO010001361.1, on the reverse strand, counting down.
GATATGCGAGTGCTCAATTTGAACTTGGATGTTGTTGTGATAAAGGAATTGGAACAGAAGTTGATCAAATAAGAGCACTTTTACTATACAAGTGTGCATATGATAGAGGACATGAACCTGCAAAACAAAACCTATTTAACTTAATGATGAAAGGTGTGGGTAGAAATGTTTATTGGTACTTACCCGGTGCAGTTTTTGTAGGAGACGAACTCTAAAAATACAACTTGTATATTTATGCCGAATTTAATTTCGGAAAATTCATTATGTATTTTATCCATCTACTTAAATAATAAAGATAAATTTATGAAATATTAAAAAAAAACCATAAAATCTTTTGTAAATAAATGAATTTGAATAATATTACATGAAATTGTCCTGCTTAATGAGAAGTATTTTTTTATTTTTTTTTATTTTTTTTTATTAATAAAGAGCAGTAATCAAAGTCTATTATAATACAAGTGAACGGTACCGAAGTACAATTAAAACCAACCCTCATCCCTACATGGACTAAATCCCTGCAATGACCTACCCTTCGTTAGAAACTATTTGAATAAGTAGAACTACGCTGCCTAAACAAATTAACCAAACCAAGAAAAATAAGAATAAAAATATAAAAAATCCAACGTAAAACTACTTAAAAATCACTAATAAATCTAGCCACATATCCTAAATTAAAGCATAACTAAAAGAAACGAAATAAAAAGGGTAGCCGTATTTGTCTTTCGCACGCTGCATGCGTCACATGTAAATACTGTCTAATGTGAAATAATCTTTGCATATAAAAAACTATGGTGTAGTAAGGGTACCTAATAAAAACTAATTATTGTGAAGGTGTAAGAGGTGCAGCATTCCCTACACGCAATCATTTCACGACGGAAGTAAGTGGTGACGTGGGAACACGTTTGGAAGAAGTAAGTGAATCACTGACGCTGGCAAAACTACCAGCCACCTTAAAATCTTCACTATCAGAACCAGGCAGAAAAGCCAACTGACGTTTGGTCAACAACCGTACAGCCGTAGGTTTATGGTGGAGATAAGTATGCAGTTCTTTAATTAGAGCCAGAGCACGGCTCGAAAAACTGAAAGCAAAATCTTCATTAATATACTGAGTCAAATTATCATTAACAATATGCCGAGTTACAGCCTTGGTGCGAACAGGAGGAGGAGATTTCACTTTAGCTGCTTCAATAGCAGCAACACGAGCAGCCAATCTAGGGTATGCAAGCAAAAGTGCTTCTTGGATAGTGAGTGTAGTTGATGGTGTACTAGTGCCAGGTGCAAAACTATCTGTACCAGATGTATCTGAAGATCTAGGATGTGGCCATAAACCCATCAGTTACAACCCTATAAAAAATTTTTATCCTAATATTTCCATTATTTCTCCGTGACTTTCGTAAAAATTCCGTGAAAATGATACATTCACGGATATCCGTGTTAGAGAGATGAAATTTTCCATGATTTAAGACTATAAATTCCATGAAAATGATACATTCACAGAAAAAACATGGAAACATAAAACACGGATCAACATTTTTTACAGGGCAATCTTGCGATCTTGGTACGTTTACGCCGAGCATTCTTGTTACGTTGTTTCTCACTCTTTGTCATCCATGATGAAATATATGGAGTAAATTTCTCAGGAACATGTTGTATGGTTTTAATCACCGTACCATGGATGGTAATATTACTTTGACTTGAAGATGCATACAAGCCACTAGCATTACGTTTGACATTAACTCTCGTGATACGATTCCATCTATCAAGTTGTTGCGCCGAACGAATTACATCGAATTTTAATGATCGATGCATCTTGTAAAATTGAAAACGATTATCATTATCATCTTCGGTAATAGCATACCGTCTGATAGTAGCAGTATAGGAAACGCCTAAGTGTGAGTTGTGAATAGTTTTGACAACGGAAATTCGTTTCTCTAAGAGACTCCTGTAAAAATCACGTGACCGTGGTATATGTTCTTGTACATGGGTTTTATTAATCGAGCCATGGTGTTGCCATCTGTTTGATGACATGACGTAAGAGGCGGGAAGCGGACAGTTATGGGCGCACTGAAAATAGAAACCTAAATAAATGACATAAGTTTTGTAACTAAATCTAATATAAGTTTTCGTTTTTCTATTATTAGAAGCGGAAGAATATGTGCGAGATTGTAACGCTAAAAGCTTGTCTTTTAGCAAGGACTTTATCCGGTTGAAGTATTTGTCCACGATAGATTTCAGGAATTGTCGGTTATACGAAAAAATGCTACTTAAAAATGTCGCAAGGAGATAATTCAAATTCAGAAATTTCGAAGTGGTAGAATAACTTTGTTTGGAAGTTGAAGGTAAATCTTCATTATTATGCATCACAAAGAAACGGTTGTTCATTGGCGTTAAAGGATCGTGTGCAAGCCGTAAAGGTAATATCAGCCTATCTTGTGGTCATACATCTGACCACTACCTCGTCGATCAATGCCCGCAGTAGGACAAAGGTAGCGAAAATTAAAGGAAAAGTGTGAAAGTTTATCTACGGGAAAGGGTTTATAAAGCTTTAAAGTGACGGAATAAATATCGTCACATTTATGGGTGGTCATCATATTCGAAAGAAACGCTTTTGTGATAAGAGGAGAAAAATAAAAAACTAGCAGAACTAGTCGGAAGGTAAAAGGTAGTCCTAAAATTTAAAAAGCATAAAATACGAATATGGAGAAAAGATAAAGAACGGGGCTGGTATAACCAATATATACTATAGAAAGACACTAAACTCTTTCGCAAAGTTACAGCGGAAAAAAAACACCTTTGTAAATAAAAATTTACGCAGATAAGTTGGGTAGTAAATAGTTCCGAAGTTTATGGGAAAGAGTTTTTTATCTGCGTAATGAGAAGTGTAACGACAAACTATATACTAATTCTACGCTGTCCGTCCGCCACGTGACAATATACAACAAAAAACCTTAAACGGTACTTCTATTTAATGTGATAAATTCCTTTTTATAGATGATAAAATTTTATTCATAAAAATGTCAAAACTTAACAAAGTCGCAACTTACAAAATGATAATAAATTATTTTATTCATGCTTTTAGCCAATAAAACTTGATGTGAAACGAAAGTATCAATTTTGTAAGAAAATATAGTTTAATAATTTCAAGCAATAAATTATTTATTGTAACACTATAACTTAGAGGAAGTAGTAAACAATACTTTGGCAGAGATTTATCGTCCACCTTTATTAATTTTTGGAGACATTTAAATTTAAGTCTTTTAGAAAGTATGATCATTAATTCAAGACAACAAAAAATCAAAAATTTATTTAATAAGAAACGAAAATTTAAGAATTATTTATTACTTGATTTATTTCTCTTATAGTTCCATCTAACGAATATATAGTCTTCCGGGAGATGAACATTGCTTTTCAGAACTTGAATACATTTTTTTTATGGTAACGAAGTTGATAGATAGGATTATCTAAAATAAATCAATTAAAAAAATGAGATTTAATAATAAATATACCTTAAAAATCAATAATTCAGGGAATCATAGAATTAATTAAATCTCTAAGAAATCTAAAAGAAATCATTAGTGAATTTTCAAGTAAAGCAGATGTAAAATCTCTTGAAGAAGCACTTTTTTTTTATTAGTAACGCACTTACATACAGTATATTATTTGTCGTAAAATCATCAGAATATTAAATAAATTTATTATCTCATTACTATATATATAAATTTTTTGAAGCACAAACAGTTAAATTAACAAAAGAATCTTGTTTCAGTTTTTTAGCTAAGAACAAAATATTGGCATAAAAGATGAACTTTTTATTATTCTCTATTATTATTAATGTAGGAGCAAATAATTATATAAATTTTTTTTAACCTAAAATTACTTACTAATTCAAATCTAATAGTATAAAAAATTATCGTTCAGGATCATGCAGTTTTCACAGACCGATATTTTTATTAGGAATAGCAATAATACATGATCGATATAATAAAGTGGAGTAAAAAAAAAATGTGTAAATGAAATTTTATGGAAGTTTAAATATAGGGTTAAAAATAGTATAAAAATGAAATTTATAGTAAGTTAAATATTTATGATGTTATAATTAATGCATGATCAAATATGTCAGGACGATAACGCTTTATTGGATGTGGAGCTATATCAGTTACAGGATCATGAAAATGGGCCACGTATTCACCAATCAAATGAAGGGTCCTGCTGTGACAATGCAAAATAACTTAATTAGTTGTTTCTCTTATAGTTCAACTCACCGATAATTACTTTACCGACAATCGTTTCACTGATAAACATTTTATCAACAAACGTTTTCGCCAACAGGAGTATCTCAGTAGTATCTCATCGACAAGTCATTTCTACAGCAATCTTTAAATATTGCAATAAATTAAAAAAATAATAAATATAAATTATTACCATATCTCTTGTATAAAAAAAGAAAACTTCTTTTTTTTTAATATTGTTCTAATTTATATTATCACATATCATTTACCATGTTTATTATTTTTAGCTATGAGCAATAAGAAAAGGTTCCAACGATCTTCTGTACAAAAATTTTATGAAAGAAAGAGTTCAAAAAAAATTTAACAAAATATAACCTTTTACATAAAAAACTTACAAAATGGAAACCTATCCAAACAGAAATAAATATAGTAATGACTTTCTTAGAGAAGTTCGGGGAACTTTATTGGAAAATTTTAAAGAAATAGGTCAACTTAATAGAAAAGATTTTGAACACAAAATAGACAACTTTCATTTCGAAGTTCAAACAAACCAGAGTTTTTTAGGGATTTAAGTCAAGCTGCAGTACTTAATAGTGAAACTTTGGAACTAATAATATGGATATGTGAAACATTTCCTTTAAAAAATATAACTAAAATGTTTGACGCCTGGGAAACGATAATATCAAACTTCGCAATTGGTTGCGTGAGGTGCAGTCAAAAAATAAGACACGAGACGTCGATGATATGACACAAAAGTAAAAGGGAACGCGGAATAACGAACGAATAAAAAAATGGAGGAAAAGGATCTACATCAAAAAAAAGGCAACACGTGACAAAAGAATTAAAAAACCAATAGAAATCCAATTAGCAGTTAGCGGACATGATGATCCTTCGCATTATAATCACTACGTGACTTGATCTTGTATGACATCCCAGCTCGTTACAAAGAAGACGAAGTAGTGAAAGCATTAAAGACATTGGGAATAATAAACAAAATTAACCTTAATGATAACACAAATATCAAACGCATAAGGTTAAAGTAAATCTAGACAAGGATTTAGATGAATTGTTCCGCTCAAAAAGAAGATGTTTTAAACTTATGATAGGATTGAAAAAATAAATAATGCATCAACATCCGATGGTTTGATGGTAACATGAAAGTTAAAGACATCCACAAAATTTTTAAATGAAAAGCTTTACAAAGTACTCCATGAAAATTTTTTAACCGATATACACAAACACGGATACTCATTTAGTTATAGGAAAAAAGCACGTTTTGGAAAAGAGTGGGTATTGCAGAATTTGATAATGAGAAACACTGAAATGAGACCATTGAACGATCGATCCTATTAGAAGGTATAGTGAAAGCTTGAAGAATCTATGGGAAACCTGGGACATATAAGAATAAAACTTTGATTTCTCCAACGTTAAACGTGAATGATACTCGGAAGGCTTCTCCTAATTGTGCAGTTAAAAAAGACGTTAACAAAACAAGGGTAACACAATTGAAGTAACAGAAACTGTATCTACGGATACGGAAACAGTAGTGGAAGTCATCAGGGAATTCCGTCAGACGAGTACTCCTAATAAAATTTCAATGTAAGAATGATCGCCAAGAAATATGAAAATTCAGAACCGACACCAGAAAATGAAGCAAAGCTGAGGGCATAACTGATCGCAAAAAAGAAGGAATTAGAATTAATTCCAAAACAGGAACCAGTAAAGAAAGGTCAGCATCAACCTACGGTAAAGAGGATGCATCAAAAAGTATAAAGAAGATCAAACTGGTCGATGCATTCATCTACAAAAACGTTAACGAATCATGTTCATCAAGATTACCAAAGGAATTACCAAAAGATCAGGATAGAATAAAAGAAATTGAAGAAGGTAAAAATGGTTATTAGAAAAAGACACCTCAGGCAAATATAATAAAGGCAAAACTCCAATTAAATTTAACGATGTGAAACCATCGTCTTCAATTTGGGATAGTTATAGGAAGAAGCGCGAAGAAGATTTGGAACCACTAGAATAACATAGGTTCAAATAGATTTTGCTAGTATTAAAATTAACTTACAGTTTAGATTAGCTTAGTTTAGATGGAGTATAGTTTGTAGCGTACGGAAAAATAATAATATGATATTATTATTATCCCGGGGGATGAAAAGTATAAATTTTTATATAGTTACAGGAATAAGGTGTGGTAATCAGGGAGATAAGTTTCTTATAATTAATCAAACTGTAGGTCTTTTGTGTAATTGTATGTTCTTTATAATACGATCAATAAAAGAATTCGTTTACCGTTAAAAAAAAAAAAAAACAATGAGCAATAAGAAAAAAAAATAATTAAATTTTCTTTAAAAATGGCAAAATAAACTGTTTGTGAAATGTTTGTCGGTGATATGAACCTGCCATGTAAATATCGAATATATAATCTTTCGGAAGCTGAACATTGCTTTCAGGTCCTGAATAAGTTTTTTTTATGGTAATAAAGTTGATTATCTAAAATAAGTAAGTAAATTTAGAAAAAATTTATCCTAAAATTCAAATAATTCTGAAATCATAAAAGTTAAGTAAATCTCAAAATAAAATCTGGAAGAAATCATTTTTAGGTCCATCCATCAACTATACATAAAATCTTAGTGGACCATGTCGGATCTGCCAGCACCTCCTACCTCTATATCTGAGCTATTAAGCAAATATATCCCAAAAGATTCTGCTGGTAGACCACCAGTCAGGTTTGTATCAAAATGTTTTCCAATAATAAGCAAGAAAATAATAAGGATAATTTTCAAAGTTTATTGATCAAATACTGAAAAGGAACGTGTAAAAATAAAATTTGAATATTTTTAAACTCAGAATATTTAAGTCATTTGCAATGAAAAGAGAATTAATGCAAATGTTTTTGGAAAATATAAAAAAATTAAGATTACCTCTCTGGGTAGAAATAAAATTAATGAGCAATATCTTATGGCTGAAGATACGGTATAGTAAAGTTTATGAAGAAACTTTAAAATTAAAAAGAGTCATATCAGTAATAAAAAAAATTTATTTATTATACTATTTATTAAAATTGATTGGAGATCAAAGAAATTATTCACTGTATCAAGTTTTGCAGGGATGGAACCATACTATCGTATTGTATCTTTACTTAATAAGGATAAATATTACCAGAATTAACATAATAATATGAGATACGTAATTCCATTTGTATTTAAATTTAGGCTAAAATTATAGAATTTGTCAGAATTTTCTTTAATAATTCTAATTCTGCCAGATATAGAAATAACGAATTTTATTTTTTTTCCTTTTTTCCCTAAGTTTTGATTAATAGTAATTGTAACTAGAAAACACTGGTAAGAAGTACTATATATTGGGAGAATAATATATTAAATATTGACTATTTAAAATTAAATTACCTTATTGATATAAGACGCACACTCATATGTAATGTATTTTTATTTATTTGTTATAAGATCATTAGAATATATTTTACTTGAAAATACTTATACTTTAATGCTATACAAGATTGGATATAAAATTTATAAAATACATACAATTAAAACAACAAAAAGAAATTTGGTTCAGTTCTTAGCTAATAATAAAAATATTTACATAGAAGGATGAACTTTTAATACTTGTGATTTGATAGTAATCTTAAACTAAGCGCATACTCAATTTTATTTATTTGAAAATCATTGTTTTGAATCGATAAAAAGTTTCGATTGGCTAAATATAATAAAATATAAAATATTAGTTCAATATCATATCTTAGCCTAATGAATAAAAAAATTCTAAACTTACTCAAATTTGAAGAGATTCTAAAGATTCGGCACTAGCCTTTAATTCCGAAGTTAAATTATCGTTATCTATAATAATAAGCATTCCATTTTATTTTTATCAAATATATAAATAATATAAATGAATATATAGGGGGTTAGGGACCATCACAGTAAAAGGTGGCTTCAGATTAACAAGATTGGATTTTGTGTTTTTCCATATAATATTTAATAAAAAAGGCTTTTTTTTGCTTTTACATTATGAAGCTTTCATAATTTTCATTATACATAAGTAAATAATATGGAGCATACTATTTTATTTTTGATAATAGAGGTAATATTTTCAATTAATTCCTTGCAAAATTTCGTTTTGGGTTAAAAAATTAATTTTTTGTGATGATTGAAAAATGATCATGTGCGATTTTCTCAAATCACGCAAGTGACGCAACCCTTTGCTGTGTTGGTCCCCATATGAATATGAATAATAAATAAATACCTTCAATTAATTTGCTTGTAACATCATTCCCAAAACCCATCCATTTAAATTCATCTAATATTTCATTAATAGTTGGTCTTTGTTCAGGTTCTTGATTCCAACATTTTTTATAGAGATTTTCATATAACTTCACGAATACCAGTATTGATAGAAACAGCAAGTGCAACTATATTATCATTATCTTTAAATGGAGGATATCCACTAGAAATTTCCCACATTATAACACCAAAGCTATAAATATCTGATGATCTAGTATATGGAAATTTTGGATCCATAAGACGTCTTGGTTCCATAAAAGCAATAACACCAAAATTACCAATATAAGCTGTTGAAGTTAAACTATTTTGATTTTTTGAAATACCAAAATCTGTGATTTTAGCATTGTTTTCATGAATTACTATATTCTTAGAATGCTAGAAGAAAATAAATTACATAAATACATTATTATTACTAATGTTAATATGACATTAAATAATAAACACTAATACTTACAAGATCTCTATGCAAAATATTTTCATTATGTAAGTAGTTTAATCCATCTGCAACTTGAAATGCTAATTTTTTCTTATCATTCCATGTCAAATTCATAAAATTATTTTTGAGATAATTTTGAAGATCTCCACCATTAGCATACTGCATAATAAGTAGGTATTCATCTGTTTTTGGATCTTAAAAAAATTTTGTAAGAAATTAACAAAAAAAAAAAAAATGCAATGTAAAAATATTATTTCAAATTACCTAAACTAATACCAAAGCAACGTATAATTCTGTCACTATAATTAAGGTGAAGATGCATTTTTAGTTCATGAATAAATGCATCTAGCAAATCATTCTTAATACAAGTTGTATTAGTTAATTTTTTGCAAATAACATAATTATTAGTTTTAGTCCAAATTGCTTTTGATATTTTTCCAAATCCTCCTGCATGAAGTAGTTCAGTATTTTTTAGTTCTATAGAAGGTATAAATTTAACTTTTTCATATTTTAATGCATTTTCAATCAGTTCAGTTGCATTTAGGCTTCCCTCTTCTGCTTTTTTAAACCAACAAATAGATTTTTCTAAATCTTTTTTCACTCCTTTACCAATCTTATAAAGAAATCCAAGTTTATACTGCGCATCACTAATTCCTTGTTGAGCTGCTTTTTGATACCAATAAAAGGCCTCATCATCATTTTTTTCAATACCAATTCCTTCTTCATAGCATAAACCTAATTTAAATTGTGCATTTTTATTTTTATATTTTGCTGCTTTTTGATACCAATAAAAAGCTATTTCTAAATACTCTTCTGTTCCTTCTCCATTTTCATAACATGTGGCTAAATTAAACATTGCATTAATATGATCTTTTTCTGCTGCTTTTTGATACCAATAAAAGGATTTTTCTAAATTCTTTTCTGTTCCTTCTCCATTTTTATAAAATTTGGCTAAATTAAATATTGCACCTATATTACCATTTTCTACTGCTTTTTGATACCAATAAAAGGCTTTTTCTAAATTCTTTTCTGTTCCTTTT
>JADRCO010001360.1:0-20008 GCA_021464525.1 Rhizophagus sp. LPA8_4_AMF | reverse complement strand
CCAATCAATTAACACGAAAATTTACATGCATATAGACTAAGTTTTCTATTTTTAGGTTTCTAAGTTTTATCTGTTAATCTCTTTTAGATTAGGAGTTATTGAAATTTTTAATTTGTTTTTCAGGTGATGCGTTATTTTTGAGCGCCACTGTATATTAACAAACGCATCCGCACGAATTTGTGTTCACATGACTTCACTTAGAACTTGAAACTCCAAAATTAAATAAAATTAAATGGGAATCAAATCTGCGTTTCTATGATAAAAAAAAATTACCTAGCGTTCTACCAACTGTACTAACTGAGCAATTTTTTTTATTATTAAAACATAAGTGTGATATTTAAATATCATTATATGGTCACGTGACAGGGTGAGAAATATTAATCTCACCCGGGCCGGGGTGAGGAATAAATTTACCCAAATAAAATTTATTCGTTAAGTAGTAATCTAACTAATTCAACTAATTTCAAATTTACATATTAATTTCATTCATTATTTTTAATTTTCACGTATTATTAGTACATGAATTTTATTTTAGTTTCATTTAATTTTCGTGTACACCATTTTTTTTTTATAAAAAAATTCAATTAAAAAATATTTAATTATTTAATTATAAATTTTCTATATTGCACTTTATTTTCGTTTCAATAATTATTAATTTTCACGTAAATTTTTTAAAAATTGCTTCGACGTTTGTGATGTTTGTGTATCACTTTGTGAAACCAAATTGTGTAATGTAACCAATTGTAAAATCAAAATCGGTTTTACAAACCATGGTTACAATAAATAAAATGCACGCTAACGCAATAAAGGAACACCGTATCACAAAAGTTTAATTCATCCATACATGAAAGCCAATTATGTGACTAACTTATATTTGTGATACAGTGATACAAATAAAATCTAACTTTAATTCGTTAAAAAAAGAACCAATAGGATGAAACGCAAAACAGATTATTGAACTTACCGATACTTATTACACTTTTGTTACTAATACATTCATGCGGGAAATAATATCATAAAATTATAAAATTCAATATATTCAAACTATTTTAATTATTGATATACAGTTTTAAGTAGTATAAAAATTATAAAAATAATAAACATTATTGGTAATACTTTCACGATAACGTAAATTTATTATACAAGACCTTTTCTATTAATAAATAGGAGGAGACACTTGAGTTCTCTTGTACTAATAGTTATATTGATAAGAATTTAGCAAAACGGTTTTTCTTTTTTTTTTAACAATTTGTTATTGAAATGCCCAAATAATTTTTATTTATCGATGTCGATCATGTGACACACAAGGTCAAAAGCTTCACGTTCGTTTTATCATTTTTATAAAAATTTTTAATAAGTCATATACATGATAAATAACCAAGTTTACAAAGGATTCGAAAATATTGTTTGAGATTAAATTATATATATATATTTTAATTTCTTTTAATTTAATAGTGGTCTTCAAGTGTGATTTCAAAGTAAAAGACTTTTTTTTTTTAACTCACAAACACATTATACGTGATGCAAAGTTTGTGTTTATTGCCTAAATATTAAAAAGAATTTGCATAAAGCTATAAATATTTAACTAATAATTTTGTTCCGAATAATTTTGTTGATATGATCGACATCAAAATATTACTGACGTAATGTTTACATAAGTAATTTATGCGAACTTCGTGTTACCTGTTACTTGTACGTTACATAGTTTATTATAAAGATTTTCGTTTGAAAATATTTTTGGGCTTTTGAAAAGAATGTTTTCTCAAAATATGTCTCTAACAAGAAATAATATTCTGAAATATTTGAAAACCAATTTTACAAATTGGACCAGTGGAAATGAAAAAATTAATAGTTTCATTCAAGAATGGCAATTAAAATTTAATGACTATGATGATATAGTGCTTGAGTGGATACCATATAATCAATTTAATGAAATTAAAGAGACAGGCAAAAATGGTCTCATAACTGTATATTCAGCAATATGGAAGGATGGTCCATTATACATAAAGTATAGTTGGAATGAAAATTATACAAGAAGTTCAAATAAAAAAGTTACTTTAAAATGTTTATATAATTCACAAGGATATATTGATTCTTTAATAAATGAGGTATGTGATTTCTTTAAATATTTAAATACTTTTTTTATTTAATATATTTACAATCTCCTTTATTTTATTTAGGCTAAAAAATATCCAACAAAACATAAAGCATTTCAGGTTTTGTATGGAATATCTCAAAATCCTAATACAGGAGATTATATTTTGGTTCAAGATAGCTCTATAAACTTGGCAAATCAGATTAGTGAAAATAAAAAAATTAATGACTTCATTCAAGAAAGGCAATTAAAATTTAATAACTATGATGATATAGTGCTTGAATGGATACCATATAATCAGTTTAATGAAATTAAAGAGACAGGAAAACATGGTCTTATGACAGTATACTCAGCAATATGGAAGGATGGTCCATTATGTTATAATAGTGGTCAACTATATTATAGTAATAAATATGGTAATTATACAAGAAATTCAAATAAAGCAGTTGCTTTAAAATGTTCATATGACTCACAAGAGTCCATTGATTCTTTAATGAATGAGGTAGTATGAAATTTCTTTAAATATATAAGTATATTTTTTTTTAATTGTTTGTATATTTACAATTTCTTTTATTTATATTTAGGTTAAAAAATATCCAACAAAACATAAAACATTTCAAGTTTTGTATGGAATATCTCAAAATCCAGACACAGGAAATTATATTTTAGTTCAAAATAGTTCTATAAACTTAAACTTGGCAAATTGGATCAGTGGAAATGAAAAAATTAATGATTTCATCCAAGAAAGGCAATTAAAAATTAATGACCATAACGATATAGTGCTTGAATGGATACCATATAATCAGTTTAATAAAATCAAAGAGAAAGGCAAAAATGGTCATATAACTGTATATTCTGCAATATGGAAGGATGGTCCATTACATTATGTATATCAGGAAGGTGAATATAAAAGAGATCCAAATAAAGTAGTTGCTTTAAAATGTTTGCATAATTCACAAGAATCCATTGATGGCTTAATAAATGAGGTATAACCACATTTAACTTTTAAATATTTAAAAACTTTTTTTTTTAATTAGTATATATATAATCTCTTTTAATTGTATTTAGGCTACAAAATATCCAACAAGACATAAGGAATTTCAAGTGTTGTATGGAATATCTCAAAATCCAGTTACAGGAGATTATATTTTAGTTCTTATTTGGACAAGTGGAAATGAAAACATTGATGACTTCATTCAAGAAAGGCAATTAAATATTAATGACTATGATGATATAGTGCTTGAATGGATACCATACAATCAGTTTAATGAAATTAAAGAGACTTGCAAAAATGGACTTATAACAGTATATTCAGCAATATGGAAGGATGGTCCATTATGTTATAATAAATACTATGAAAATTATATTAGAGATTCAAATAAAAAAGTTGCTTTAAAATGTTTACATAATTCACAAGAGTCTATTAATTCTTTAATAAATGAAGTATGAAATTTCTTTAAATATTCAATCACTTTTTTTTATTTAGTATATTTACAGTTTCTTTTATTTATATTAGGCTAAAAAATATTTAACAAACAATAAAGCATATCAAGTATTGTATGGAATATCTCAAAATTCAAACACAGGAGATTATATTTTAATTTTTATTTGGACAAGTGGAAATGAAATAATTGATCATTTCATTCAAGAAAGGCAAATAAAAATTAATAACAATGATGATGTAGTACTTGAATGGATACCATACAATCAGTTTAATGAAATTAAAGAAACTGGCAAAAATGGCCTTATAACAGTATATTCAGCAATATGGAAGGATGGTCCATTATGTTATAATAAGCAGTACGAAAATTATATTAGAGATTCAAATAAAAGAGTTGCTTTAAAATGCTTACATAATTCACAAGAATCCATTGATTCTTTAATAAATGAGGTATGAAATTTCTTCAAATATTTAAATAATTTTTTAATTAATATATTTATGATCTCTTTTATTTATATTAGGCTAAAAAATACCCAACAAAATATGAAGCAATTCAAGCATTGTATGGAATATCTCAAAATCCAGATACAGGAAACTATATTCTTGTTCAAAGTTACTTGTTAAATTGGATTAGTGGAAATGAAAAAATTGATGATTTCATTCAAGAAAGGCAATTAAAAATTAATGACTATGACTATGATGATATAGTACTTGAATGGATACCATACAATCAGTTTAATGAAATTATAGAGACAGGCAAAAATGGTCTCATAACTGTATATTCAGCAATATGGAAGGATGGTCCATTATACATAAAGTATAGTTGGAATGAAAATTATACAAGAAGTTCAAATAAAAAAGTTACTTTAAAATGTTTATATAATTCACAAGGATATATTGATTCTTTAATAAATGAGGTATGTAATTTCTTTAAATATTTAATACTTTTTTAATAAATATTTTTACAATCTCTTTTATTTATAATTAGGCTATAAAATATCCAACAAAACATAAAGCATTTCAAGTATTGTATGGATTATCTCAGAATCCAGATACAGGAGATTATATTTTGGTTCAAAATAATTCTATAAACTTGGCAAATCAAATTAGTGGAAATGAAAAAATTGATGATTTCATTCAAGAAAGACAATTTAACTATGAAGATATAGTTCTTGAATGGATACCATATAATCAGTTTGATGAAATTAAAGAAACAGGCAAAAATGGCTTTATAATTGTATATTCAGCAGTATGGAAGAATGGTCCTTTATATTGGAATAGACAGAATAAAGAATATACAAGAGATTCAAATAAAAAAGTTGCTTTAAAAAGTTTTTGTAATTCACAAGAATCTATTGATTCTTTGATAAATAAGGTATGAAATTTCTTTAAATACTACTAATTGAATACTTTTTTAATTCAATCTCATTTACTTTTGATTAGGCTAAAAAATATCTAACAAAACATAAAGTATTTCAAGCATTGTATGGAATATCTCAAAATCCAGTCACACAAAATTATATTTTTGTTCTTATTTGGACAAGTGGAAATGAAAACATTGATGACTTCATTCAAGAAAGGCAAATAAAAATTAATAATCATGAAGACATAGTGCTTGAATGGATACCATACAATCAGTTTGATGAAATTAAAAAGACAGGTAAATATGACCTTATAACAGTATATTCAGCAATATGGAAGGATGGTCCATTACACAAGAAGGATAAATGGAGTAATTATACGAGATATTCAAATAAAGAAGTTGCTTTAAAATGTTTTTATAACTCTCAAGAATCCATTGGTTATTTAATAAATGAGGTATGAAATTTCTATAAATATTCAAATATTTTTTTTTAATTACAATTTTTTTATTTATAATTACTAGGCTAAAAAATATCCAACAAAACATAAAGCATTTCAAGCATTGTATGGAATATCTCAGAATCCGGTTACAGGAGATTATATTTTGGTTCTTATTTGGACAAGTGGAAACGAAAAAATTGATGATTTCATTCAAGAAAAGCAATTAAAAATAAATTATTATGATTATGATGATATAGTACTTGAATGGATACCATACAGTCAGTTTAATGATATTAAAGAGACAGGAAAAAATGGTCTTACAACAGTATTTTCAGCAATATGGAAGGATGGTCCATTATACAAGAAGGATAGATGGAGTAATTATACAAGAAATTCAAATAAAAAAGTTGCTTTGAAATGTTTATATGATTCACGAGGATCTATCACTTCTTTAATAAATGAGGTACGAAATTTGTTCAAGTATTTAAGTACCTTTTTTTTGATTAATATATCTACAATCTCTTTATTTATAATTAGGCTAAAAAATATCCAACAAAATATGAAGCATTTCAAGTACTATATGGAATATCTCAGAATCCAGATACAGGAGATTATATATTAGTTCTTATTTGGACAAGTGGAAATGAAAAAATTGATGACTTTATTCAAGAAAGGCAATTAAAAATAAATGACTATGATTATAATGATATAGTGCTTGAATGGATACCATACAACCAGTTTAATGAAATTAAAGAGACAGGAAAAAATGGTCTTATAACAGTATATTCAGCAATATGGAGAGATGGTCCTTTATATTGGAATAGACAGAATAAAGAATATACAAGAGATTCAAATAAAAAAGTTGCTTTAAAAAGTTTTTGTAATTCACAAGAATCTATTGATTCTTTGATAAATAAGGTATGAAATTTCTTTAAATACTACTAATTGAATACTTTTTTAATTCAATCTCATTTACTTTTGATTAGGCTAAAAAATATCTAACAAAACATAAAGTATTTCAAGCATTGTATGGAATATCTCAAAATCCAGTCACACAAAATTATATTTTTGTTCTTATTTGGACAAGTGGAAATGAAAACATTGATGACTTCATTCAAGAAAGGCAATTAAATATTAATGACTATGATGATATAGTGCTTGAATGGATACCATACAATCAGTTTAATGAAATTAAAGAGACAGGCAAAAATGATCTTATAACAGTATATTCAGCAATATGGAGGGATGGTCCATTATACAAAAAGGATAGACAAAGCAATTATACAAGAGATTCAAATAAAAAAGTTGCTTTAAAATGTTTACATAATTCACAAGAATCCATTGATTCTTTAATAAATGAGGTATGAAATTTCTTCAAATATTTAAATACTTTTTTTAATTAATATATTTACAATTTCATTTATTTATGTTTAGGCTAAAAAATATCCAACAAAACATAAAGCATTTCAAGTATTGTATGGAATATCTCAAAATCCAGATACAGGAGATTATATTTTGGTTCAAAATGGTTCTATAAACTTGGCAAATCAAATCAGTGGAAATGAAAAAATTGATGATTTCATTCAAGGAAGGCAATTAAAAATTAATGACTATAATGATATGGTACTTGAATGGATACCATACAATCAGTTTAATGAAATTAAAGAGACAGGAAAAAATGGCCTTATAACAGTATATTCAGCAATATGGAAGGATGGTCCATTATACAAAAAGGATAAATGGGATAATTATACAAGAGATTCAAATAAAGAAGTTGCTTTAAAATGTTTACATAAATCACAAGATTCCATTGATTCTTTAATAAATGAGGTATGAAATTTCTTCAAAAATTTAATTTTTTTAATTAATATATTTACATTCTCTTTTATTTATATTTAGGCTAAAAAATATCTAACAAATCATAAAGCATTTCAAGTATTGTATGGAATATCTCAAAATCCAGATACAGGAGATTATATTTTAGTTCAAAATAATTCTGTAAACTTGGCAAATTGGATCAGTGGAAATAAAAAAATTAATGATTTCATACAAAAAATGCAATTAAATATGAATAATTATAAAAATACAGTATTTGAATGGATACCATACAATCAACTTAACGAAATCAAAGAGACAGGTATAAATGGTTCTATAGCAGTATATTCAGCAATATGGAAGGATGGTCCTTTACATTACAACAATTATAGGGAAGAATATACAAGATATTCAAATAAAAGAGTTGCTTTGAAATATTTGCATAACTCACAAAATATTGTTGAATTTGTAATAAATAAGGTATGAAATTTATATAATCTTTTTAATACTTATATTAAAATATATTAATTTCTCATCTATTTTAGGCTGAAAAATATTTAACAGATACCCTTGATAAAGATATTTTCAATATATATGGAATATCCCAAAATCCGGACACAAATGGTTATATTTTGGTCCTAAACAATTTTACCTGGGAAAGTGGAAATAAAAAAATTGATGATTTCATACAAAAAATGCAATCAAAAATAAATAAATATAAAAATACAGTATTTGAATGGATACCACACAATCAGCTTAATAAAATTAAAGAGATAGGTAAAAATGATTCTATAACAGTATATTCAGCGATATGGAAGGATGGTCCATTGCAGTATAATAATTGGGGAGAAAAATATAAAAGAGAATTAAATAAAAATGTTGTTTTAAAATATATACATAACTCACAAAATATTGTTGAATTTGTAATAAATAAGGTATAAAATTTACATAATCTTTTTAATACATTTTATTATAATATACTATTAATTTCTCATTTATTTTAGGCTGAGGAATATTTAACAAATTCTCTTGTTAAAGATATTTTTAATATATATGGAATATCCCAAGATCCGGATACAAATGGTTATATTTTGGTTCTTAACAATTTTATCTGGGAAAGTGGAAATAAAAAAATTGATGATTTTGTACAAGGAATGCAATTAAAAATGAATAAATATAAAGATATAGTATTTGAATGGATACCATACAATCAGTTTAATAAAATTGAAGAAACAAGCAAAAGTGGTTTTATAATAGTATATTCAGCAATATGGAAGGATGGTCCATTATATTGGAATAGACAGAATAAAAAATATGCAAGAAATCCAAATAAAGAAGTTGCTTTAAAATACTTACACAATTCACAAGAATCCATTAATTCTTTAATAAATGAGGTATGAAAATTTTTAAGCATTTAAATATTTTTTTTTTTAATTAGCATATTTACAATCTATCTTATTTATTTAGGCTAAAAAATATCCAACAAAACATGAAGAATTTCAAGTATTGTATGGAATTTCTCAAAATCCAGTTACAGGAGAATATATTTTAATTCTTAACTGGACAAGTGGAAATAAAAAAATTGATGATTACATTCAGGAAAGGCAATTACAAATTAATACCTATGATGATATAATGCCTGAATGGATACCATACAATCAGTTTAATGAGATTGAAAAAACAGGAAAAAGTGAACATATAACAGTATATTCGGCAATATGGAAGGATGGTCCATTACATTATCATGATAAAATGTATAATAATTATGCAAGAGATGCAAATAAAAAAGTTGCTTTAAAATGTTTGTATAATTCACAAAATTCCATTGATTCTTTAATAAATGAGGTATGAAAGTTTTAAATGTTCAAATATTTTTATATAATTAGTATATTAAGTATTCTTTTTATTTAGGCTAAAAAATATCCAATAAAACATAAGGCATTTCAAGTATTGTATGGAATATCTCAAATTATAAATACAGGAGATTATGTTTTGGTTCTTATTTGGACAAGTGGAAATGAAAACATTGATGATTTCATTCAAGAAATGCAATTAGAAATAAATAAATATGAAGATACAGTATTTGAATGGATACCATACAATCAACTCAATGAAATTAAAGAAATAAGTAAAAATAGTTCTAATTCAATATTTTCAGCAATATGGAATGATGGTCCATTACATTTTAATTATGACTATAGAAATTTTACAAGAGATTCAAATAAAGAAGTTATTTTAAAATGTTTACATAATTCACAAAATATTACTGAATTTGTAATAAATAAGGTATAAATTTATAATTACTTTAATGCTCTTTATTATAATATATTATTAATTTCTCATCTATTTTAGGCCAAAAAATATTTCGCAAAAATATTTGGCAGAGTAATTTGTAATATTTATGGAATATCTCAAAATCCAAATACAAATAATTATATATTAATTCTTGCATGGGCAAGTGGAAACGAAGAAATTGATGATTTTATCCAAGAAATGCAGTTAAAAATAAATGATAGCAATGATATAGTATTTGAGTGGATATCATACAGTCAGTTTAATAATATTAATGAAATAGGTAAAGGTGGTTTTTCTATAGTATATTCTGCAAACTGGAAGGATGGTCCATTGGAATATGATGCAGATAAAAAAATATATAAAAGGAATCCAAATAGAGTAATTGCCTTAAAATGTTTGATTAATTCACAGAATATTAGTAATAAATTTTTAAATGAGGTATGAAACTTTTAAAGATCATTTATAGTAAAAAAATTCTTTGTAATTTAATTTAAATATAATGAAATAAATATTTATTATTATTTATATATTTAATAGGTCAAAGAATACTCAATAAATAAAAAAAGTAATATTCTTAATATATATGGGATATCTCAAAATCCAGAAACAAAGGAATATATTATGGTTTTCCAATATGCAAAAGAAGGTAATTTTAATCATTGGATAAATGAAAATTATGAATCTTTTGATTGGAATAATAAATTAACTGCATTACTTAATATTATTAATGGTATTAAAGAAATTCATCAAAAAAATTTAGTTCATCGTGATTTTCATACAGGAAATATATTATTTTTAAGTAAGATATACGGTTTTGATAGTTCTGTATCAATTTCAGACATGGGATTATGTGGAGAGGTTGGTAATATTGATGAAACTAAAATTTATGGAGTCATGCCATATGTAGCTCCTGAAGTATTAAGAAGAAAACCTTATTCTCTTACATCAGACATCTATAGTTTTGGTATGATGATGTATTTTGTGGCAACTGGAAGACAACCTTTTGACGATCGTGCACATGATCATCTTCTTGCATTAGAAATTTGTAAAGGAGTTAGACCTGAAATAAATGAACCAGAAGCACCAAGATGTTATATTGATTTAATGAAAAAGTGTTGGGATTTAAACCCAAACAATAGACCAAATATTCTTGAAATAAATGAATTGATCATGTCATTTTATAAATCATGTGGAGGAAATTTTTTCATAGTAGAAAATAAAGAAATTGAATTGCAATTCAAGAAAGCAGAAGAACATAGAAAAGCAAATCTTGTATCTATTAAAAATTACCAAACAACTACCCATCCACAAGCTATTTACAAATCTCGATTACTTAATCCTTTTACAGAAGATCTACTAAAATATGATGATGGTTATAATTCTCAATGTTTAGATCATGCGATTTAACATCCAAATAAAGTATATTATAATGAAATTTGTTTATTAAAGATATGCTAAAAATTATTTACTTGATATATCATGTTTGTATGACTATTATTTTATAGAAATTTACAATTAGTATATAGATTAATTTTTTTACATGAATAAAATCGATTTCTAATTGAACATCTTAATTATTATATTTTTTATTGTATAATAATAAACAAATGTTGGTGATATTAACGATTAATGAAGTAGCACTTCATGCAAATTATATATGTGTATTTGTTGATATTTTCTGCAAAATAAAATTTCCCATTCCTTATATTCATAAAAATGTTTCATGTGTACTGAATTTAGGAAGAAAATGAACTTTTATCAGCATAATTTTTTTATCAGATTGAGACTAGCTGGTTTGTATAACTTGAGCAACTAAAAGGTTTAATACCAAGCAGGATAAATAATAATATTTAATAAAAAATAAATCAACTAAAATAATTTTCTCTAATAGAAATCTATTTCTATAGCTTACATCAAAGATTTCTAGATATATTATACATATTATAATCATCAAATTGTGTTTTTCACGTTCAGATTTTCTGAAATGTATGGGGGGAGGGATCTACATTAAATAAACTAAATGAAATATACATAATAAACTTTTGAAAATTTGCCAAAATTCAGAAAACTATAATTTAATTTTAGAGGGGGCATTTAAACATATATGTTGTTATATGATTATTAAGATTTAAATTTTTTAAAAAATAAATCAAGTTGGAATGACCTTATCCAAAATAAAAGGGGATATAGATATAATGGATATAATGTTAGAAGAATATGGACATAATATAATTCATAAAAAATTTAGATGCAAATTAAATTTAGGAACGGACTCAATGTTGATTGTACTAAAAATTTTGAAATGAAGAAGAAAAATGTCAACAAAGAATAATTTTACATGGTTTTTTATAGGTTAATATTAAATTTAATTTTATAAATATTCGGTTTGATTTTTCCATAACAATTTTTTTTTAAAAAAAAAACGAATAGTAAATTTTCATATACTATATTGTAAGACGAATTTTCGTATTGATATTTCTCCTGCATGTCAGAAAGTAACATCCGATTTGAAATCGAAGATAAAAAAAATAGAAATATTTACATTTTTCACTAGTTATCTATAATTAATATACTAAGACGTTTAGATTAGCTTCTGTATAAATAATTTGAATTGTGTAACATGGTATTCCGTGATATTCTGTGACTGGTCTATACCCTATTTATTATTAATCGGCTATCAGATCATGTGAACATTCTGACGCATGCTAATATATTTCCGGTTAATAAAATTTTATTTAGACATTTTTTTTACAAAAAAGTTTTGAATTGTGCGACACGTGATTCGTCTGCGTCTGATCTATTCCTTACGTTTAATGAAAAGTAGATAGTTATAATAAATTTTCCAGGAATTTTTTGTTTTAAAGAACGATAGTTTTTTTGATAGATTACATTAGAAAATTTTTAACATTTTTGATAGAGAATTTCGTTAGAGAATTTTTTTTTAATAAGGGTTTTTTTTGATAGATCATTTCGTTAGTAAATATTTTTACAGGGGAGATTTTTTTGGACAGGGAATTTCGGTAAAGATTTTTTTTTTAAATAGGAGGGAAGTTTTTTGATATAGAAATTCTTTTGAGAATTAATTTTAATAGGTAAGAAACTTTTTGAATTTTTTTTTTAATAGGAAAAATGATTTTTAATGGAAGATTTTCGTTAGAAAATTTATCCTTAAATAGGGGATATATTTTTTGATCGAGAATTTCATTAGAGAAGTTTCTTTTATAGTGGAGTTTTTTTTCGATAATTTCGTTGGTTGAAAAGTTTTTTTATATGTGAGACTTTTTTTGATAGAGTATTTCATTTAATTTTTTTTTTAATAAGGTATTGAGTATTTTGGCTTGAAAGTTTTTTTTTACTAAAGAATTTCGTTAGAGATCTTTTTGTTATTTATTGGAATTAAATAAATCACTTACACCATATATTATTAAATAATATTTTAAATAAATTATTTAGTTAGTTTATATTTGTTAATTAGTAAATATAATAAAAATTTATTTATAACCTTTTTGTATGTTAAAATAAAAAACAGACCGACTGGCACGTTTACAAAGAATAAAAATAATTGTAATATTAATGTTTTATATTTTGTATTGTAATTGTAGTTTATATTATTCTAATATAATCGCTTTAAATTACAGTAATTTAAAAAAAAATTGTCATATTTAGATTACCCTGAATTATATAACATTGAAAAGTGTGATATTCTCGCGCCTGATCTATTTTGTATTTGTCATAGTTAAGGGAATTTGATTGGCTTTAAGAATGTACACGTGACTGCGGTAGACAATCTTCGAGCTAATACGTTTCTGGCTAATGAAATTTTAACCAGATTTTTTTTATTCTGATTATTAATTGTATTCGTTTATATCTTTCGATTGCCACAACTAACCAATTATGTATTAGTAATCTTATTAAAAAATTTTTATAATCAACCAAAATTTATTTTTTTATCTTTTTTTCGATTATCAACCAAAAATTAATTTCAATTTTTTTTTATTTTTTTTTTTGGTCGATGATATTGTTTCCTAACTAATAAGATCACACGAAAAATTTTTTTTAATGTTTTGTGAGTTTTTGTTTTAAATTACAAAACAATATTAATAATATTATAATTGAAGCTATAATATAAATAAGAGATACTTTCATGACATTTCAAATATTAGTTTTTAATATGACGCATAATATTATTACTAATACCGAAATTCATGGCTTCTCTTCGCGAAATGTTTAGTGAAACACCTAGAAACATAAGAGAAGATTAAATAAAGAAAGCCAAGCCCATTTTAGGAAAAGCAAAAACTAACTTAAATCAAGTATAAATCTTATAGATTATAGGTAGCATATTAATATAGAGCATCATGAACTGGGAAGAATGGATCAGACTTGCATTTATTGTGGTACCAAATTTTAGATAGATGAAAGAGATCATAATAGCAGCCTGCCAAATATATTGTATATTTCAAGACATTTATAAAATAGAATGTAAAAATAATTGTATTTAATAACATAAAATGAAAATATAATTGTATTTAATAATAAAGATTGTAATTATGTATAATTGTATTAAAATTAATTATAAATACAATTTATATCATTTCAATATTATGAGATACTAACCAATTTTATCTCTTTATTTAACATTATAGTCTAATAAAACTCTAAGTTAATACTATATAATATCTAATATACCCCAACTTTATCACTATCTTGATTTAAAACTCATTAATCCTGTTGCAGCGCAACAGGCTACAGCTAGTTAATATCTAATTTGCTTCTTTTATTGCATCAAATTTTCATAAATCTGAAGCAGCAGCCGCCTTAAATTATCCAAATATCATTTTTTTGCCTATAGCTCTCGGGAGAGCATTACACAACTGATAATTTTAGTTATTAAATAGATTCTACATGTTCTCTACTTGGTTTAATTTAATTTTAGCCGATTTTTGGCTTTCTCTACTTTATACGTTAGTTAATATTTTTTTCTTATTTGGAAACTCGTCTCAGTACACATAACTGATATTTTAATCATACGAATTATTGTATGACATCTTAAAAGAACAAATAAGTGAAAAAGTTTCCATAAAAATACAAAAAAAAGGAAATAATGAGGCATTTTAACATAAGAAATCGACTATACAAGTATTTATGGTTTTGTACAGATCTCAAATGTAAACTATCAACTTAGAAAAGTAGAAAATCAAGGTACCAAACCATACATATGGGATTATCTAGTAGTTAAGTTTAAATTTTGTATGTACAATATAGTCTTTATAGTTGCTTTCATGTTTCTGTAACCAAAGTATATATATTATTGGACTTTTAACTTTCTTTGGCATCATAATTATGAAGGTAGAAGCTTGGACTAGAACTTGGTCTCGACGCCATGTAACTTAAGTTGGTTCGAGTCAAACTCTTTAAATATAAAAATGAAATACGAGCATTTTTATTTTTAAAAAAAATATTTTTAAATTTTTTTTTGAAAATTGAATCCATTAATTTTCGTTAAACATAACATTATTTCCACTTGTCTATTTCACTAAATTTAAGTGTAAGTGATAATATTAAAATTCAAAATTTAAATGATAACGAAATTAATACTTTAAAAAAAGATTATGAAAAATAAAAAATAAATAAAAAATTTAACATTTATAAAATCGTAATGCTGTAGTCATGTAGTTAGTAGTTACTATGACGCAGATCTGAATTCAGATTAATTCAGATTTCAGGTACCATAAATCCATAAGCATGATGCTGCCTCGGGATTTTCGGGATTTCGTACTATTATATCCTTTACATTTGTATATTTAAATTCACAAATAGTTAAAGAGAGAAAAAAAGTAGGTTATGCAGTAAAATTGCTCAGGCTAAAAGTTGGACTACATAAAATAGAAAAATCCGAGGAACTTTTTAAAGGCCGTATTAGGCACTGTATTAGTTTTTCCTTATTCCGGGTGGCCCAGCACAGCAGGTTGCTATGAAATTTATATAAACTAATTTCGTGCTAAAATCCTATTTTTTCACTTTCAAACCTAATGTGTTTAGCAATTATTTCCTCCGCTAAATTCCCATAAAGTCCAGTATAGAAAGCGTAAATTTCGGCTCATTAATCCAACCACTGTGTCATCTCAGTTTTTTTACTTTTAGTAAATCATGTCTATACTTTTACCAATATCATTGTTAATTTAGTTAAAATTGAAGTGTAAATTTACAACACGAATATTGCAGCACAATTAAACTATATAATATTATACATTTATACAAAAATAAATTAAGTTGTGATCTGTCTCAAAAACTTGGTCTCTCAATTTCCGACCCATTCAACTTTTGAGCTTTCTCCAGCAACCACGCAATATGGCCAAGGACTTTCTTTACCCGTTCCTCCATATCTTCATCTCCATACACCACAACTACTGCTTTTGATAATTTGAACTTTGGCTTGTTATTATCATCCAGTGAACATTCTAGAAAGTACCATTTTTCAGCATCGGTTATAATACCGAAAACTTTTTTATTATTAAGTGACAAAGAAGATTCACATTGCACGGTATTTTGAGCAATACCTTGTAAAAAATCTTTATCCTTTACTTCAGTAATACTGGCTAATCTAGAATTTTGAAGAAAAGCCAAACCAAAGTCAACTGGTCCATGGCCATTTGGACCAGCAACATTCTTTTCTGGAAGGACTTCAAATTTGTCCTCAAAAATGTTTGCAGCAGCTACAAGATATGCGCAGACATATTGGCTTCTTGAAGCTTCATTCCTATTTATTGGAATGACTTTATAACGATATTTTAGATCAGTCATAAGGTGGTTTATTATTTCTTGTGACTTTTCATCATTAAATTTTATACATTCGCAAGCAAATGGAGGAAAATCAGACAATGATGGATCATTAGATCCAATTCCATAAAGCTTGCATACCTTTGGAAAAGTCCAAAGGGAAAAGGATAAAGTTGATTCTATTATTATTGAGAACCTAAAATTATTTTTTGAAACAAGTGACCAGAGCATATTACGAAACTCTAAATCACTCCTAGGGGAGTAGTTTCCACCATCATAAACAAAGAAGAGTATTGCTTCATCCTTTTCAAGGTCGGTGGTTTGATACCTGGCATGTATGGATTCTTTGAGGCTTTCAAGGGTCGCTTGATCTACATTCACAATCCATTTAAATGCTTTTGTACGTTTAGGTTTGACTATTATATCAAATTCTACATTATTATACAAATAGATTAGTATGCTTTTGTTACAGATTTATGAAGATATAACAAACATACCATATACACTCCTATGTTGATTTTGGTTAGAAACAATTATATGTATATGCTCTTCAGCTGGTGTGGCAGGAAAGTATTTCAAAATCTTTTTTGTAGCAACAAGCTCATCCTGGTCATGTAGTGAAATATTTCTCAATTTATTGCTATTGTCATCAGAAATTTCAACTTTCCATAATTTAAGATTGTCTGCATCCACACCAGCGAAGTCATTTTGTTTCTTTACTTTGATAGCTTCCTTAAGATGACTAATTAACTTGCTACTACCAATATCAACAGCAAAAGCATTCCTGGATGTATTCCCTTTTACAAGACAAATAAGTGTAATAGATTGAGAACATTTTTTCACTGGTAGTCCTAAATTTTCTTTTTCTTCACCTTCAGTTAAATTTCGCTTTCGTTTCACAGAACTCTACAATTGTAAGCAAATTTAGAATTATTTAACTGATATCAGGGATTACATATTACATAATACTCACCTTCTTACGCTCATTAATCACTTCCTTCCAGTATGCTCTCAAACCATTGCCATCTCGTTCAAATTTTACCTGTTGTAAGAAAAATAAAAGAATAATGTTAGTAGTGTGACTTTATTTAGTAATAAGGAAAGGTGCATAGTCAATTCCTCCTCCAGAATTAACAGACCCTTATTAACTACAAAGTTGTGGCGCCCAAATAAAGAACGCCTGGAGTAGGACCGTACCAGTATCAAAACCCGGTAGTTCTCCCGATCAGCATTATAGGTAACCGGGAGTTACCATCACTTTGCAAAATAAAAAATCAAAAGACCCTTATTAACAGCAAAGTTATGGCGCCCAAATTAAGAACGCCTGGAGTAGGACCGTACCAGTATCAAGACCCAGTAATTCTCCCGATCAGCATTATAGGTAACCGGGAGTTGCCATCAACTTTGCAAAATAAAAACACACCTTTTTCTCTATATCCGTAAAATCATTTGGATATAACCATTTTGCTTCTTTCAAATATCGTTTAGCCCAGGCATCATCTATACGATTCCAATTGTCCATAAATGGTGGGGAATGGACAATTACGTTTTTATAGAGAAGCAAAAACCCACGATACGATAAATTCTTTTGTTCTTTTAGGTAAAGGTTAAGTTCTGGAAAGTCAAATAGATTTATTATTCCTCATGATAAAAATACACGATTGGGGCAAACAAGGCCTACCATCATAACCATCATATAATTCAGATTTATTCATGTTGTTAGAATAATACAAGTAAACGTGACGATCTTTGAGATATTTAGGTAATACGAGGTTCTTTGAGATCTTTGAGATGTTTTAAGTTTTAATAAGAGTATAACGAATTTTTGAAGTTGGCAGTAATCTTGGTAAGTAAATGAGTTCTAGAGACTTTTAAATAAAAATAAATCACATATATATGATATGCCTAACAACTTGTCATATCGGTTTATTATTAACACTAATTTCGTGTATGTGTCATATGTGTTTGACTTTTGATCATTTACATGTGGTTAACAGATTTATTAAATCAATATTACTCATTATTACGAAAATATAACATAATTCCAGATTCCAGATGACTTGTTCTATCATCATCTTTCGTAAGGACAGATTATCTTGACTTGATCAGCATCACTAAAGATCTACAAGATCAATAAAAATGCTTGACTTGTTCTATCATCATCTTTCGTAAGGACAGATTATCTTGGCTTGATCAGCATCACTAAAGATCTACAAGATCAATAAAAATGCTCAGAGGCTACTATATTAGCAAAAAAATGCAACTGAACTAGCTGAATTTGTTGATTTAGTTGATCCTGGTTTACGTGCTGAAAATGTTTTCTTCGCGTCTCGGAGGTTTTGTTTACACGGGTAACGAGACTTAATCTTACCGAAACTCTTTAGGAGCATTTATTTTTTCCTAATTCCGGATTTCTACCCTAAACTTATCAATATTTATTTTATAACTTTACTAAAAATATATTATTTATTATTTAACAATGAGTCTTTTGTTACGCGAGAAAAATTTTAGGGGTTTTGATAATTTTCGGAAAATCGAAATAAGTTTAAATAGTTTAATAATTTCGGGATTCAGTGGGAACTTGGATTACGGGCTGGTTTCGATTATATTCCGCATGTTTATTAAATTGATAAAGGATTCTGATTGATAAAAAATATTTGCTTCAAATTCAAATCTTTAATAATATAATTAATTAATTATATTTCTTCCATTTTATTTGTTTTGTTTATTATTTAAAGCTGTTAACAATTTAATATTTCATTATGAATTACAGTATAAGACTTTTATACTAAAGTTATCATGATTATTTCTTATTATTATAAATGAGAAATTATTGCAAAATATTGAGAAATGAACTATTTTTATTTTTTTAAAAAATGATTTTTTTATATTTTTATGAATTGTCAAAAATTTTCTGAATCAATTTAGATGCTAATCAAAAAATTTCTTTTTAGATATAATAATTATATCTAATTGAGACTAATGAATACAATTAATCCTATAATTTTTAAATGAGCAAAAAATAGTTATTAACATTTGCTGGCATAAAGATTACAACATATTACGTACAATAATACTTTATTAAAACATTAATAATCATCATAATTTGTCGTAATTACGAATACAACAATACAACGTTATAACGCATGTTGCAACTAATACACAAGGTTAATTTCTTTTTATCATATATTAAAATATGTTATTGTATTGACAACAATACGACAATACAACTTTGCAGATTTCAAAAATAAAATACAATACTATACTTCGGTATATTGCGAACTTCTTTTGGTAAATATAATTAATATAATTATGTCCTCAGCAAGTAATACAGCACAATGACTTCTTCCTATAGTTAGAAAATGCTCGCTAGCATATTAAAATTATTTCTAATCGGATGATTAGAGCTTATAATGAATGTACCCATTCAATATAACAGAGTTCATTCCGTTGCTTTTGTCAATTAGTGAAGATTTTAATTAAGTACCCGGGAGTACCATATTTTTCTTTCTGAAATGCTAAAATCGAAAAAAAAGGATAAAATATTATATTATATTAATAGATATGAAAATATTACAATTCAATTTGATTCTGATTCTGTAATTTAATATGTCATTTCTCTTCAGGTTGCATCAAAGTTAATTATAGGCATAATTAAGAAAAATATAATATCTAACTAAGGTAGGTCCAAATTTTATCGATAATAAATTGATACAGTTTACCACAGTGTTCGGAAATGACCTGGTCATTTGACCATTCAAAGGATTTGTCTAATCCTT